>JAPVRG010227237.1:0-11604 GCA_029783565.1 Rhagoletis cerasi | reverse complement strand
GGTTGAGCAGTTTTCGAGTATATAAAGGACATACCAACAGACACACACGGCCTTTTATATATAAGTATATTAGTTAGTTGGCATTTATAAAATGCTATAAAATTTACCACTTAGCGTCAAAATAGGATATACGTAGGCCACAAAATTGAGCAAAAAAATCATAATTTTTTTAGTTTATAGACAAATTTTTCTCAGTTCGTCAAAAATTTTGCATTCGAAGTTTTAAGTCCATAATTATAATAGTTAGGTCACTTTTCCTAATAAGTGAGTGGCTAAAGTGCTAGAAAATAATGGTTGCCTTTCTGGGGGCAATAGTGAATAGCAAATAGTAGCCTATAATTAACGATTTTTCGCTTAGTGGTTAATTTCTTTTTAATATTGTATGGCCAGTTGTGGGGAAATTATAATTTAATTTACGGGACTGAGTAGGTTGTGAAATCGTCGGTATTTCGAAAACAAGAGTGTTAAAAGTTTTGCCCTTATTCAATGACTGAAAAATCGCAACTGCTTTTGCAAGTCGAGTCAAAGAAGCTAGAAGTGTTGCAGCGATGTTTCATTTATTATTTTCTTTGCCCATTTAACCATTATCATTATTCACTTTCAGAGAAGCGAATATTACCTATTTCCGGTATATAATTGTTTCTTAGGGCCACATTAAGACATACTTTTGATATTCCATGTTGAAAAGGGTGGTTTTTAAAAATCAGTGATGTATTGTTTATCGACTTAGAAAAGTAGTAGAGATTTAGCTGTAATTTTTTTGTTTTTCAAAAGAAGAGTAAATTTCTTCTTCCTTTCTCTGCCTAAGAAATCTTGGCCGAGTCCAACAAAGCGCGCCAGTTGTTTCTCTCCTGTGCCAACCGACACCAATTGGAAATGCCAAGTGAAGCCAAATCCTTCTCCACCTGGTCTTTCCAACGCAGAGGAGGCCTCCCTCTTCCCCTGCTACCACCAGCGGGTTTCGAGTCGAATACTTTCAGGCTGTATTTTAATTCGCTGCACAATGTCCATGTCGTTGTTAAGCTCGTACAGCTCATCGTTCCATTGCCTGCGGTACTTGCCGTCACCAACGCGTAAAGGCCCGTAAATCTTCCGTAGAATCTTTCTCTCGAATACTCAGAGGGCTGCCTCATCGGATGTTGTCATAGTCCGTGCTTCTGCGCCATATACCGAGGCGCGAATGCGTTGACTGATTGTTTGACGACAGGAGATACTTCATCTTGTCCTCGTTTACCAGCAGACCCATTCGCTTTGCTTCCTTATCCAACTTGGAAAAGGCACAACATGCCTCGCGTTTTTTGATGCCGATGATGTCGATATCATCAGCATACACCAGCAATTGCACGCTCTTGTAGTAAATTGTTCCAGAGCGGTTAAGTTCTGCCGCTCTTATTATCTTTTCCAGAATCAGATTAAGGAAATCACACGACAGGGAATCGCCCTGCCTGAAACCTCGCTTCGTATCAAACGGCTCGGAGAGGTCCTTCCCAATGCTGACGGAACTGATGGTACTGCTCAACGTCATTTTACACGGCCGTATTAGTTCCTCGGGGA
Organism: Rhagoletis cerasi; assembly: GCA_029783565.1. Taxonomy (NCBI): domain Eukaryota; kingdom Metazoa; phylum Arthropoda; class Insecta; order Diptera; family Tephritidae; genus Rhagoletis; species Rhagoletis cerasi. The sequence goes on along the minus strand of JAPVRG010227237.1, from coordinate 10,050 downwards.
CACCAAACTCAGACATCGCCGCGAATAGGCAAGTGGATGGTGTGTATCGATGTTTTTCTCGCTGGTTTTTTCCAAGGTTTGGGATATGGTGATTACCTGATGTATGGTGGATTTACCAGGTCTAAAGCCACACTGACAAGGTCCAATCAGCTCTTTGACGGTGGGCTTCTATTTTTCACACATTGCGCTCGATAGGACCTTATCACCTAATCTTAAAAGGATGATGCCGTCGTTGTGGATTGGCAGAGTTGATGTATGTACCTTATAAACTCCACGCCGCCGTACTTGAATAGCTCAGCTGGTAGGCCGTCAGCTCCAGAATCTTTGTTGTTTTTCAGCCGCATAGTTGGTATTTCGGCCTCTCTTCTTTGAGCGGCTTCTTGACATTTATTGTCGTACCATTTTTCTTTCGGGCTCGGTAAAATCCGATTACTCCTTCGGCGGCGATACTCAATGAGCGGGAAATGTGATTCGACTGTTCGCATATGTCGGCTTGTTTGGAGAGTGCTCTCTGAGAGCAAGTGTGTGAGTCGAGTGGCGTCCTTGCATTGTTGGACGCACATTTTTTGTTGCACAGAGGCGTGTGCGTATCTTGGCTGCAACAAGATAGTGGTCCGAGTCGACGTTTGGCCCTCGGAGTGTATGTACTTCTAAAACACTAGAAGCGTGCCTTCCGTCTATTACAACATGATCGATTTGGTTTCTCGTTTTTCGATCTGGAGACAGCCACGTGGCTTGATGGATCTTTTTATGCTACCATGTTTCGGGTCCCGGAGAAGTCGACCAGCCTCAGTGACGGGGGCAGCGGTCATATGTGCGCTCCAAGCGATTATAGGAGCTATCCTCGGACGCTTCGTCCTTCTCTTCTGTTGGGGCGTGCACGCAAATTAGCAAGATGTTGAAGAATCTTGCTTTGATGCGGACTGTGGCGAGACGCTCGTCCACCGGGGTGAACGACAGTACACGGCGACGAAGGCTCTCTCCCACCACAAGCGAATTTTCGCTCCTTTAACTACGTGACAGCTGTAGTAGACGTCGCAAGGCCCCACGTGTTTCTTGTCTTGCCCCGTCCATAGCATTTTTTGGATGGCGGTGATGTCAGTCTTTGTCTCCACTAGGATATCAAACAGCCGGGCAGAGGCACCTTCCTCATTAAAGGTCCGGACATTCCCGGTGCATGCCCTCAAATCGTAGTCCTTTAATCGTTTGCCATGGTCGTCATCAAAAGAAGGGGCTCATCCGAGGCTTTCTTATTCTGTCCATTGGAAGTGGTTTTTACGTGACGGGTCCCAAACTCAGCCCACAACCCATTTCTGGGGGTTGGTGGTTTCTCAACGGACTACTCATTTGAATATCGGGCCGCTAGCTCTTATACAGACGCCCGTTTGCAGCCGCACCAACTGGTGAATAGTCGCTGCAGACTCCAGTAGGCCCTTGAACCGAATAAGTCGCAGTGGCCCCACCGAAGCTCTCTCTTTTTGTGACGTGACCCAAGGCTTTAAATGGGTTGGTTACCACATCTCGCACGTGGGTTGCTCACGTTGCCCAGAGTGCGCGAACAAGGGCGCAAGAGTCGGGATTGAGTATAGTCGCGCAACTGTAACTACATACCCAGAAGAACGACTATACCCCATTGCACTCCAAGAAAAAATTTGCTTGTTCAAATTTCGATTCTTTATTAAATACAATTTTAAAGATTTTAGCTAAGGTATGGCAGTAGGAAAGGTCATAATCTGCTTAGTTTCCATACAGTAAATATGGCGACGGGAAAATGGCAATGGAACTACCCATGGTTGAATTATATACATATGTCCAAATTATAAATAAAAACTGCCGCAATGACAAATTTTAATGGCGTACATTTTTGCAAAATCACTACATTTCTATTATAAGTTTTAATAAAAGTAATCTTATCAGTCCTGCGAATTTTCACTAGAAACAATGGTCGCCTCTATTGAGTGATATGAAATGGCAAAGATGAAAATGGGATACAACACTTTCGAAACAAGGCAAGCATTTTTCAAGTGGAATTGCGCACAATAGTGTTGTCTGTAAATTACTTGTTGTAATGAATATTAAAAATTAGTGAGAGAAGCAGAGACTGAATTTATTCAGACATTCTTGCATCACTCAAACGACACAATATCGCTCACTGTATGTAGGTATAATTGATGTCCGTCAAGATTTTCATTGAGACAAAGAAAAGTACATATGTGCAAATATACATACATAATGTGAGCGCACCTTGCATTATAATTTGCAATTTGAAAACGGCAACGCATGGAGGAGGTAAGAGGCATCGTGCCGCTGCATCATATTTAAAATGCTTTCTGCAATTCATTTTTCCGATGCTGGATAAATGACTGAATAATGCAAACTAAGTTGAAGTTTATCTTTTAATTAAAAGTTAAATATTTCTCCCCTTTGTCAGTCAGTATTCTGAAATATAATTGCGACTAAAATAAGTTATACATATATAACAATTATTAAAACCGAGATACGAACGCTATTTCCCCGAGATTCTCCTTCCACTGCTTCCCACCTGTAGCTGATCAACATTTCCTATTTACTTCGCTTAAGATTTACGACATTAATAGGTAGTAAATACTAATTCTGCAACATGAATTGTCAACAAGATCGCATGATTCGACGTTAATGCACCGCTGAATAGAAAATACATAAGTAAGCGCGCATGTAGTACTTATGTAGTTGTATTTCGTTCCTTTGTGTTTACATATATTTTTCGCTCGTTAGGCAGCTGCACCTGCCAACATTATGCCATAAATGCTACCAGCCGTGCAAATGTCGTATATCGTCATACGAACGTACATTATACATATATTATACAACCAGAAAAAGGTTTAGTTATAATTACCAAGATTTGGTTATAAGTATTTAGTTGACGAAAGTCTGCAATTTATCTAAGCCTTTTAATTGGGACAAATGTATATTTGGTTATATTTACCAAAAAATTATTTTGAGAGTCATTGTTGTTAGTTGCATCAAATCATTGTTGGGGGAAAATAAATAGTACTTTGGTTAGTACAAGTTTGCGATTACTTTTGTGAGCTCGTTGGAAACATAAATCACGTAATAGTTTATGATTGCTAAAAAAAATTGGGCTTCGTACAAATGAAAATATTGTCAATGGTTTTTGTGTTTAATTGAAACTAATATTAAGCGTAAAAAATGCATACATACATAAAGAGCTATTATTGTAAATAATATATGGTGGTAAGCATCTCTTGAAATGAAATTATAAAACAGAAACAGTCGTGAGAATCCGATGTCAATATCTGTTGGTATTGCTTGTTTATGTACACCGCTTTGCGTTCTCATTGGATAGATACACACTCAATTTATAAATAAATCGAATTATATGTCCATATAGAGATGCCCATATAGTGCATAAAATTTCAACACGCAGGCACAACGACCGAAGCATTTATTTTGGGATGGCTTACAAGCATGAATATTTTCCGCTCTCAAAACAAATCACGATTGTCTCAACTAAGATTTGGTAAATACGACCACACCATGCGTTGAGAGAGAGTTTATCTGTATTAGCAGAACATAAACACATTCTTTTATGAACCTTGAGTTAAGTTGAATGGGATTCGTAGAAAGTTTTATCAAAACAATACTAACTGGTACTTATGAAACCCAAAGAATCCTTCAACAAATTAACAGTTTGGCTCAACGTATATGACTATCGGAATATATTTAGTTATAATTACCAAACCTTGGTAATAGTTCCCAAATATTGCCAAAATTCGGCAACTAAATATATTTAGTTGTCGAACCTTAACTCCTTTCTTAGTGTTCTGTTCAAACCCGGAATAAAGTAGACAGTCTTAAAAATAAGCCAGTTGAAAAAGTGATTGGAAATAAGTTACTTTTTACTTAGCATTTCGGCCACTTATTTTAAACTCTCTAAGCCAAATGCATTTGAAAGTAATTGAAATCATATGCTTGATTGTGTGATTGTAAGAAATGTAATTCAAACTGAAAATTTGAAAACACTTTTACGTGTTCTAACTGTAGCTATGTGTACAGAGGCGCTTGCTATTATTCGTTAGGTTCTAAAATATCGTAGGTTCAATAGCCTTCTGGCGCAGCATATAGTTTTTGATTTTTATTTGGTTTTTCCTAGTTACTAAAAAGCATCGGAAAAGTTCAGGACGAAGGAGTTAACAAACAAAAATATTTCTAAGCAAAAATATGTTTAAAGCAAAGCATGTGAAACAGATAATATCATTAGAGCGAAAACCACATTTAAGTGTTTTTTGTTTTTGTGGTCCGAAAGTGGGCCATGTGGAATATAAACAAAAATTGAAAAAATTGAAATTGGTACAGCTTTCTTCCTTAGTAAATTTTTTGCTTCCAGAAGCATTGATTCACACTTTGCAATGCCCAGTAATCAGCGTTTGTGCTTCTGAGAAAAGCAAATTTTCTGAAATTCGGGTTTCAATCGCTTTTTTTTTTATCAAAAACGGTTTCATATGAAAATACATTTGGCAATTTGGAATTTTTGTTAAAAAAATAATTAACAATAATTGACACTTTCAAGGCAGAAATACACTCGGAGGTTTGCCATTGTCTGCCGAAGGACGGCCGCTATTAGAAAAAACTTTTTTTTTATGTATGTTGGTCGGAAACTGGTCTCGAACCCAAGTCTTGCGAAATGGTTCTGCTAACCACTACACCACAGCGGCAGCCTGTTTAATATGCCTTCGTTTAAAGTAAACAACAGATCATATATTTTTTTGTTTGAAACAAATACGATATGGTTTAGTTTTTCTCAGTGCAGGAGGTTCTGAAAATGATAATGAAAAGTTTATTTTTCCTGTTGTGTCTCCGAACTATGAAAAAGCATCTGTATGGTGCAAAACAAACGCATATTCGAGCGAAAATATGTACTAATCTTGAAGTTCTTTAAACCAAATGCATTTGAAAGTATTTGAAATCATATGCAGAGTCGAAAATTGTTTGCTCCTAAAAGGCTGGTTTTCATTATGTCATATCTTGACACAACTTTATCTCCTTTATTCATACCTTTACCGATTATATCATGGGCCAAAAAAACGGGCAAATAGCCGATTTAACAGCGCCTGTACATGACTGAAGACCTATTTTGATCTAGATTAACCGACATACGGATTTTAGTCCCGTTTGACAATGTGGTTTCAGTCATTTGGCGAGAAATACGATTTAATTTGACATAGTGAAAACCAGCCTTAAGACTCGCCATGTCAGTTGTTTACAAAGAAAAAAGGAAGAATTTCAACTACTTGTAGTTAATAAAAACAACTTATCAAATTGCTTTTAAAGTAGTTGATTTCCGACTAGAGGGTTGCATGAGTTAACTCATGAATAAACTCGAGTCTAGCGCCGCTATTGTAGCTATTGCCTTCCGTGCTCTGTCTTCAATATTGTCCCTATTTTAGCTACCAATATATTATGGTATATTGTTAGACTCGAGTTAATTCATGAGTTAACTCATGCAACCCTCTTTTTCCGACAGGGAATGTACAATACATTCAAACATACATACAAATATATATACATGTGAACTTGTATGTGTTTATAAGTATGTTATGTAGACGTCTACAGCAAAGCGGAGAAATGTCTGCGACTATGCGTAAAATGCAATTAAACTAATGAATTTTAATATTTTACGCTCAACCCATCTGAATATCAGGCGAGCCATTTCGCATTGAAAGGAATTTCATTTTCATATCGCTAGCCTCTTTTATTGGATTCTTCCGTACGAAACTTTGCATGAAGTGCCAGTGCAAACAAAGTGAGTAATTTTTTTTTATATTCACACTACATAAACTTATGTATGTACATGCATATGCATGTAAATCAAATGTATACATAAATACTAGGGTGTTCGATTATTGGCCTTTTTTCGAAAACCAGTTTTCGAGTTATTCTAAAAATGGCAATTTGGAAAAACCGGTTGCCCATTTTAAAATTAAGAAAAGAACGGATAAACCGGTTTTATTTTACATATTTTCTATACAGTAATACTTACTGTTAGTAAGAAATCATGACCAAAATTATAATGTAACTGTTAAAAATAAGTACAGCTTTTATTTAGAAATCAATAAGGCAAAATAAAATCGAAGTATTTTGGATTAAAAGTAAAACAGAAAAAATTATTGAAAAAGTATTTTGTCGTATGTAGAGCGCCTTGTGAGTCAGACTACGCTATCCACTGAACCAGACTGACTATGCAAATATAGGGAAATATGAATGGTTGAAATAATAACGACCTTAAAATTAGTTGCAGCTTTTTTGACAGATATTCCTTTGAAAATTATGTCAAAAATCTGCAACTAACTTTAGTGTAGACTTTATTTTGTCTATGAATATATCCCATTGCCTGTTATACAGACCTTAAAGTACATTCATCGAGAATCAATCAACACCTTCGTCAACTTTCGCCCCTTTAATTCCATCATCGGTGACCAACAACCACCCATCGCAGACGGAGAGCTCTCGTTGCTTCGTGAGACGCGCGATACTTCGACACAACTCCATTCTGGATATTGTATAAGATCAAACTACTCTGTATATTGCCTTGATCACACCTAACCAGTAGATTGGCGAGACAGTAACTCGGCCGAGTGCTCGTTCCATATAAACAGCTTGGCGAGCAGTCGACCCAGTAATCGGCCGAGCAAACTGGCTAGACAGTCACTAGAAACTAATTTTGTTTACTGGGCCGAGTAGTACTTCCCCGCTTGAATCTTCAATCCTCCCACAACGATACACTGACTCGCTCGTCACATGTGAACACGCCCTCGCCACTCGGTCTATTATGTGCGGTAAAAGCTCGTTGAAACCCTTTTGAAACTTCGTTTTCCAGGATCCATTTCAACCAATCACTGCATCAAAACTGAACTGACTCGCCACGTAGCGAAATGCGTAAAAACACCTACTAGCCCACACAACTCTCTCGGCCCAGTGTTATCTTGCTGTCTCGCCACTCTACTCGTTAGGTGTGATCACGGCATAACGAGTAGGGTGGCGAGACAGTAACTCGGCTGAGTGCTCGTTCCGTATAAACAGTTTGGCGAGCAGTCGACCGAGCACTCGCCACTTGGTCGCATTTTATGTGCTTCTTATTCTGTTTTGTGCGGTAAAAGCTGTTTGAACCCCTTTTGAAACTTCGTTTTCCAGGATCCATTTCAACCAATCACTGCATCAAAACTGAACTGACTCACCACGTTGCGAAATGCGTAAAAACACCTACTAGCTCACACAAATCTCTCGGCCCAGTGTTATCTTACTGTCTCGCCACTCTAATCGTTAGGTGTGATCAAGGAATATATTGAATAAGGTGCCCGGACGACGCTTACCACTTATTCACATGCCCTACATGTAGTGGATTCACTGATTTACAACAAAAACAACAGTGAAACAATTTCGTTCGGTTTTCCTTTCACTTTTTTTATAATTTCTGCAGTGGGAAATGTTCCAGTATTCAGATATAAAATTTAAAAAAACTCTTTTTCCATTTTTAATAAATTAAATAAATATTTAGAATTCGTGGATTCTGGCATATAAACAAATTAGGTGAAACCCCTGTTTTTATGTTGTAAAGAACCGGCTTACTCAGCATTCGAAAAATTAATATTTCAAAATAAAACCGTTTAAAAATATGCAAAAAAACCGGTCGAAGCCGGTTGGGAAAACCCGAATCAATCACCCTAATAAATACATATTTAATACTTCGTGAATATAATGCACTAATTAAGGGACATGACAAGGTATCTTAACCAGTTGCATTGTCTTACTGTCATCAATTTTATAAGAGTCAAAAATAATTTTATTTGATTCATAACATCAACAAAACATTTTTAACCGTTTTAGAATTTATGATATTACGACAACATCACTGTTTTGACTCCCTGTAATTCCTATAATTCTAAAAAAGTAAACTGGACTTTGTCGAAAACTGGTTAAAGGCAATATGGCGGCTAAAGGGTACCGGCCTCACCCTGAGAGATTTGTTTTATTATTCTGACGCTTACCTGTTATTTTGTACAAAGAAAAATATTACGTGACAATACGTACAAAAGCTCCCAGAAAGTAGTTTCATTTGTCCCAAATTCACACATCTTATGAAAAGCTTATTCTTAAATGCCTAACTGTTGTTAATAAATATTTGTGGGTATTCATCAAGAATGATTCTGGTGGTTGATTTAATTGGTGGAGATTTGACTTTTGCCCCTGAACAACTCAATCCTGGTATCTCCGAATGAAACTTTAACGCATTATAATATTGGCAAATTACGTCCATTGGACCAATAGAAACACACGGGAGCTTGATATATTCAATGGTGCAGCGGGTCAATCTAATCGGATATTCACGGCCCCTATTTACATTTGATGATGCAGATCGCGATTGCGCTTTTAGCTCAGTTGATAAGAAGCTGCGTGTGATTCTCGTTATTCATCCTGCATAAATTCGTGATGCATGCACTCGAAGCTGTTAATTAAGGGCAAGTTTTTCAGTTCAAAGTTAAATCTGACTGTAGTTTAAACGCTCCAGCATGCTGGTTTAAACTTAGATTAGACAATCAAATGTCAGCCAACTGTTTAATATCAACGCAGTTTTCGTGATATAAGTTTAAACTGGCACGGAAAAACTGGCCCTAACTTAGACGCGTTGCACCCTTTTTTGTGATCAAAAGAAAATTTTTTTACTTGCTTGAAATTTTTTTCTTTTGATCTTATCTTGCAGCGAATACTTTAAAGTAAACGTGTGTTAACTATGTTTTTCGATAAAGTCTTTAACAGCTGATATGGCAGCCCTCATAATCTATTTGCTGCTTTTCACAAGTAAAAAATGAAGAAAAGTAGTGGCGGTTAGTAGAACAATTATCAATTAAAATTGTTCTGTTACTTTAAAGGTTGTTCTAAAGAAAAATTGATATTTAAATGACCTTATACTGAAGTTGTGCAGTTTAAAAAGATTTTTTATTTAGAGTTTCAAAATATGTTTTAAAACATTACAAAAAAAATCATCATAATCGATTCTCATATTGCGATTTTGTGCGATGTTAAAAAAAATAATACTTTTTCTTAAGTAACTACGGTAAGTTCTGGCTACTTCAGACTCGCACTTTATTATATTAAAGTTGAATGGGCTACAAAACTGGATAATCAAAATATTTCCAAGAAATCTAATTAACATTCTTGAAATTTTTACGAAAGTTTGTGGGCGTGCCAACTCTATTTTTCAATGCAACCTTACTACTTCTAGCCCCACTGCTGGACCAAGGTGTAAGGTGATATTTCAGCTTTTCCAATACCGGCCACAAAATAGGATAAAATTTCCCATTTACACGGCTAATCGCCAAAATTTGTTAATTGCAACTGCGTGAAGCAATGCATCATCTTCTGATCAGCGGCATTATGGTTTTCGAAAACTAAAAGTACAATGTCGAAGAAATCGAAATATATTCTAAGGAAATGGGCAATAATGAGATTGTAATTCACTACTGCTGCTAACGAAACTTCACCTCCAAAAAACCATCGAGATCAGTTAATCCGTTCTCGGAATATCACCTAAAAAGGCGTTCAATACAAAATGTATAAGAAAATGAACTTTCTTCATAAATTTTTTTTCGTGAATTTTTCCGTTGTTTTAATAGTTATTCTGCTATTCGGAGCGAACACAAATGCAACAAATCAAAGATCATAAAAATCGGCCCAGCCGTTCTTGAGTTATAAATGGTTAATTAACACGACTTCGTTTTATATAATAATAATAATAATTTGGCGCTTACACATATGTTAGTGTTTGGCCGAGCTTCTCCTCCGATTTGTGGCGTGCGCCTTGATATTGTCACACAAAGGGGAGGGACCTACAGTTTAACGCCGACTCCGAACGGCGATTGTATTTTTGTGAGAAGCTTTTTCATGGCAGAAGTACCCTCGGAGGTTTGCCATTGCCTGCCGAGGGGTGACCGCTGTTAAGAAAAAACCTTTTTTCTAAACTTTTTTGCGACGTTGACCAGGGCTTGAACCCAG
>JAPVRG010227166.1:0-11561 GCA_029783565.1 Rhagoletis cerasi | reverse complement strand
AATATAAATTGCCTATTTGACATCACAAGAATACCAAAAAAAAAGTTTAAAAAAATTAAAATTGTTAAATTATTTCTTTATCTTTTTTGAAATGTCCCCGGGCAACGCCGGGTATTGCAGCTAGTACATATATAATTCGTAACCAAAACGAGGACTTCAATACAATAAAAGTTGCAATGGCAGAAAAACGTACACGCCAACTACTTCCAGATGTGAATGGCAATGACTCCACTCATTTTACTAAACAACTAATGCCTAACATATGTGACTTCTACGATGGGTTGGATTTTATAGATGTAACATTTAAATTGTCTAATCCGACTGCTCTGTAAGTTTACGATCTGATCTACGCGGACTAGAAAATCTTCAATATTTTATTTCCACTCCCTAAGAGTTCCAGCACATCGCCTGATACTATCAGCTGCAAGTCCCTACTTTAAAGATTTTTTCAAAAGCGACAAGAGCCAAATTCCTGTTATCGAATTCAATGGCATAGACAGTGACATCTTTGAACGTCTAATGACATTTTGCTACACCGGTAAGGTGCTCATAACCATCGATAATGTGGACGCAATGCTGAAGGCGGCAATGATTTTACAGTTGGATGGCGCCGTTGTTAGTTGTGTTGACTATATTTTAGAGCATATGACTGAGTACACATTGAAGCGAACATATTACTTAGAGCTGGAAATTCAATGCCCACAATTGAATGAGAAACTCTTGGAATACGAAACTAATAATTTCATTGAGGTAAGTTTACGTTGTATTCTCCGACTTATTTGTACTCTCCGACATATTTTTTTCTCCAGGTAAGCCAGAGCACCGAGTTTTTGAATTTTAGTGCTGCAAAATTGAAGACAATCATAAAAAACGATAATTTGAATGTGAGATCTGAGGAGGATGTTTTTCATGCGGTAAAACGCTGGTATGAATATGATTCCAAGCGCCAACTGAGTTTACCAGATTTAATCGGTTGCCTCCGACTTACGCAAATTGATGTGGATTTCCTAATGGAAAACGTTGAACCATTACCTGGTTGTGGGCCTCTGGTACATAAGGCAATTTCGTGGATTACTCTGCCCACAAATCGTACAAAGTTATCGTTAAACTTTACAAAACCCCGAGAAAGTATATGTAATAAGTCGAAGGAGACCACTTTTCTGGCGGTGCGAGAAGGTGTAAGTTTAGCCAAGCATTCCTTACATTTCTGTTATATAAAGGTGGTTTTCATTGAGATTTTCACTAAAAATATACATACATAATTTATGTGTTGCAGTGGAAGGATACGCCCATACTTCAATATGACAAAACTAAAGATGAATGGCAGAAATACGATACAGTAAAATATGATTTCGAAAGACACCGCGTTATTCTGTTGGCAGACAATTTAATTTTCATAGGTGGCTATATAACAAACGTCGTTAAAAGCTGGAGTATAAAAACGAAAACTTGGAGAACCTTACCTTCCATGATTCAGTCGCGAAGTATGCCAAGTGTTGTATTGTTAGATAGTAAAATATATGCGATTGGTGGAGAAACCAACAATGGAAAAATTTCAAAATCTATGGAAATGTGAGTGTGTATACGCAAAAAAGGAAGCATTTTGCATAATTTAATTTAAAAAAATTATATTTAATGCATATTGGAGTATCAAGAAATTCTTACAAACTATACTACTAAAACTAAAGTAGCACTCTTTATCATTTCAAAAAAATTTACCAAAATGCTTTTTTAGAATTAATAAAAATCAGGATATGGAAATTAAAATTTTGACATCCAAGTGTATCTGAAAGCAAATTTAGTGATTATTCAAAAAAATAATTTCCAAATATTGTCAAATATAGCCTTTTGAATTGATAACCATTATATCGAACCCTAACAGCCAAAATAACGTAAGCGACATTTTTTTCAAAATTTTTTTTTTTGATTTAGAACTGTTCCTAGAGCATCTAGATGAATTTGTGCATCAAAAATAAAATTTTGAAAAGAATGTCGCTTACGTTATTTTGGCGGTTATTGCATATTATGCTCTTTAGATAATACCGTATTTTTTACATTTTAAACGATCCTTTTTTAATTTGCTATTTTCGTTGATTTATTTTTTATTACATAGCTTGCATTTAATGATTAAGCGCAAAACTCAAAGATTACCGCTTTAGGTATTCGGCCGGTAACGAATGGAAATTTGTAAGAGGTATGTCAACACCACGTGTTGGGGCTGGCGCAGTGGTTTTAAATGGGAAAATTTTCGTTATGGGAGGCTTCGATGGAACTTCCAACTTAAAATCCGTTGAGTGTTACGATCCATCGTCAAATACATGGGAAAAGAAACCGAAGATGTGTGAAACCCATAATCGGCCTGGGGTGAGTAATATAATGCGGATTCGCTCATTTGTTGGAAATTAACAATGCGTGATTTATGTATGCATGTACCTCAACATTTTAGGTAGCCGTACACAAAGGATGTATATATGTTTTAGGTGGGTTACCCGATGATATAACTGTTGAACGCTATGACTCTCAAATTAATCATTGGACAAAGGTGGGTTAAAATGGTTTTGGAAATTAAAAAAAAACCCATTAAATATTTTCATTACTTTGCGTAGATTTGCTTTTTAAGTGAAGGACGTGGATGGATGGGCTGTGTGTTTGAAGATGATCAGCTGTGGGTAATCGGCGGTGAATATAAAGGGTATTGGAAAAATATCGTGTCAATTTATTATGCAGAATACGACGAATGGGTCGAAAAGAAACGATTATCGGCAGATGGTCCATACTCCTGTTTTGTTGTTCCCAAAGCTTTACTTCAAAGTGAATAAGAATGTAGAAATTTAACAATGACTTAGTTACATATATATGTAGTTGTAGACTTTATATGAATCAATCCACTTCTCTGAAGCGAGTGGGATTTTCATCGCATTTTGAACATTAAATTAATTTTAATGATTTTTACCAATCGCAAGACGAATTTATGAATTCGCCTTGACCAATCATATAAAAGCATTTTTACATAAAACAATGGCTTCTAATTTACGCACTTTCAAACGTTCTATTCCAATCAGTGCCAGTTTTTCATCACTTTTTATGTGCTCGAAACCAAAAAACGACAATAGAAGTGTAATGAAATAGTCTCTTGCAGCAACTACGCATGCTAGTTATACGGACTCTTGACCTGTGAATGCAGTTTTGGGAACTCAACCACCGGACGTGGACAAGACTGAGCTTCGTCTGCCTCGGGAGACACGTTCTACGTTGGCACAACTGCGCTCCGGATACTGCAGTACGTTAAACTCGTACCTGAGTAGGTTGCATCCAGATGTGCCCAATTCATGCCCGGCATGCGGAGTCGCCCTATGACTAAACGCACCTATTCACATGCCCACAAATCCAGTGGGAGTGGCACGCTTCCTGGGCCTCCCATTAGTTGAGCTTGAAGACGACGCTACAACAACAACAACTAGAGTAGCAAATGCTTATTTAGAAGCTACGAAAAATGTAAGTACATGGCACCGTTTTATATTTCAGCACAAAGCCAAACAAAACAGCGCATAACCAAAATATACCAGATAAAACAACGTCTTGAAGAAATTTTGCATAATAGCATTTATTACTATGAATAGTAGTATGCTTAGACTTACACTTTACGTTTTAATGTTTTCATATTACTAAATGAGTAATAATGTCACAATGGCTTAGAAGTTTAGTAAATTAAATGGTAATATAAAAATCGAAAGGCCAAATGCTATTCTATGCATATTAATCTGTTAAAGTTTCTCCTTTTCCATTTGTCTATCGGTAATTTTGGCACTCCTTACTGCTGAAAAAATGTCTGCAGTCACATTATCATACGTTTCCTCGGATTTTAGTAGTTTAAGTTCGCTGCAAAGCATCGCACAGAATGTGTCTTCCTTACTTCGCATTGAATGTCTTGCTATCCTTTTTTTTGGTGGCTTTGTTTTTGGGACATCATTCGCAATTATACGTCTTACCTAAAAATGAAGAATATTAAGAGCAAATAGAAAAAAAAAAAATCTTTTTGTAAGTCCTACAGTGGGTTTTGGAGTGAATCGCGGATATGCCTTTGGTGAAGAATTGGCGGAATCTAGACGACTATTCTGAATATAAAAGCAAAGTCAAAGTAAACGAATGAATCGAGATTTCTCAAATGCATATATGTATAACATACCGATCTTTTAATTTCCAGCTGCTGCTCATCTTTCTCGGAATCAGTTGAAAGTGAACGTTTTCTCTGTGGGAGCGATATACGCTTTAGTCGTACAGTGGGCTTTAGATTGAATGGTAGAGATGCCTTTGAAGAATTGGTAGAGTCTAAACGACCAATCTGAAATTAAAAGTAAAGTTATAGTAGATAAACGAATGAATCGAGATCTCTCAAATGCAAATATGTATAACATACCGAGCTTCTTGTATCCAGTTGCGACTCCTCTTTCTCGGAATCAGTAGAAAGTGACCGTTTTTTCTGCCTGTTCATCTTTAGAAGGATTAATTTCTTTTCACTTAACGGATCAGAAACCTACAAAATACAGTATAGAATTTGTATATGCTTAGATCACACATTTGTATCCTATAGCACGCACCTGATATGTTGGCCTTCTTACGATTATAGAATCCAAGAAACTAATTTGATTGTAGTAGTACAATTGCGTGTCATATATCTGTTCACCGTTGGTATCCCTTATAGTATCCACTTTCTTCTTTTCCGCCATGTAATTGGTGCGTAAATGTTTTATCTTCTTTTTTATTTCTTCAACCGTTTTGCCAAATTCTTTTGAAAGTGCTATCCACGAACTTTTTTTCATTTCCTGTTGTTTATAATCTGGACTGAGACTGTTCCATAGGCACTCATATTCCCTATATGAATCTATTAATTTTAAAACGTCTGAATGGCGCCAATCCATTTTTAAAAGTTGTATGTTTTAAGTTTTCTAGTTTCCTCCTTATTTTAACAGCTGCTAAACTGTCGTGCTTGATGGAAAGCAATGCGCAACCACCAGAAATTTATTGATATTTGTGTGTGCGTGTGTTTATCGTCTTCCAGTGAAAATTATCCACAGCACACCATCTATTTTAGCAATTTCATCTCGGAGTCCATGCGCAGTGAAATTAAGGAAACATATATACAAATAATTTAATTTTTGTTTTATTAGCACTTGAACGTTATTTTTATTTGTCTCGCTTTTCAATTTACGCAAAAATGTCGCGTGCACTAGGCAATTTGCAAAATGTTGAGGTTCGGTGGCTGAAATGACAACTCGCTAGTGAAATGACAACAATAAGTAAATGAATGTTTACACTACCAATCGATCATGTCCTTGCGCAGAGCAAGCCATAGTGCTATAATTATAATTTAACCATGAGAGCAAGCAAGTTTCTATAGCTGTCAGTAATTTGGTATGACTGCAAAGTCTGTATGTGAAATTTTTATATTATTTGATAAACATCGACATGCGTATGTTTCTAGAACAATGATAATTATATCGATACCAAATCGATGTTATCGAAGTCGACGGATATTGTTGAAAAATATCGATAAAAACTTATACGGGCCAGTGCCAATTGTTAGCAAAATTCTATGGTAAAAAACTTTTTACTATGGTGAGAAAACTTTACAATGCTGTTGTGCCGGCTTGGAATTTTTTTTCACCTCAGTTGTCAAAAATTTATTATCCAGAGTACTTCTCTATCAATTGGCACAGGCCCTACGTATTAAAATATACAACCATTGACATGTAAGTATTTACCCCACAACACAGGAAACCAGTGGTTGCCTATCAAATGTCAGTTTGACAGATAGTTGCGAGCAATATGATTGCTAGTTTTTGTGTGTGGGCGCTTTGATATCATGATACAAGCATTTGTCACATGACGCCAGCAGACAACATTCGCTTTATATCAGCGATTAGAAATATTAGAATCCTAAAAAAAACTTACTGAATTATTTGCTAAAACGTTATCATAAATAATATAATAGAGGACAGCTTCCCAATTTGATTTAATATAAAAATTTAATCGATGTTAGCACCTACACGCTTTCTCTCAAATGGAAATATGGCTGTCAAACTACCAGCTTTGACATATATATTGCCGCCCATCGCAATGTATTTTGCAACATGATTATTACGACATCAGTAATTGCCTGTAGAGACAGGGCCTTATATAAATGATCGTGTACATCAATAGCTGTGACGATAGTAACGTTATCGAGAAACTCGATAGTATCAAAGTCGACTGAGATGCTTCATCCATAGATGGCGTTTCCACGCCAAACGAATCACGCAATTCGTTCCCTCAATTACGAACGGCGAATCACCCCGTTTACACGGCACATTCTTAACTGGATTCAAGAGTTTATTTTTGTTTTTTTTTTTATTATTTTCCTTCATTTCCTTCCTTTCTTTGCTTTGGGGTTTTCTATTCTCTTTTGCTCTGACAGCTGAGTTCGATAAATTTCCGATAAAAATTAGAGAAGACGACGATTTGTTCGTGATTCGCAAGGTGATTTGGCCTGAATCACTTACGAATCAAGTGATTCGCTCTCAAAATTTTGTATGGGCGAATCACGTGTTTCGGTTCGTAATTAGGGCACTAATAACGAATGGGAGAGTGAATGACAAATCGTAGAAATGTTGTATAAGCATTTGGGAGACTCTTAATTTTTTTGTCAAGCTTCGACTCATAGCATAATAGAAAAAATAGCCGGAAATGCGTTTTTTGGGTGTGTGCCTTTGCACTGTACTTCTGGTAGGTGATGTTCTGGCTAACAACACTGCTGGCGAATTCATTGCTTCACAATTTTTTTTTTGAATTTCTAAGTAAATGAATAAAGAATGGAAAACACATTTCAAACCTTTATTTTGCGAATTTGCGTCTGCTATAATTTTTGATTTTATTTAATTTTTTGTTTCTATGCAATATTCATATTTTTTTTACATTAAGAATAATATTTTGTTTATAACTAAGTTTAAGTATGTAGATGTAATAACTATTTACGTCGTATTTGCTGCCTTATCTGTATGTTTATCGTTTGATTTGCGCTTTTACTTTTTTAAGTTTATGTATTGCATCATAACATTTTTATTTTCATATGTTTTTTCCGTTTATAAATATTTTTACATTGCAATAAATTAATTGGCTTTAAGTTTTTCTTAATCTATAAATATTTTTCTTAATTTTTTATAACTTTGCTTTACTATATACCTTGTTTCTGAATTTTTTTTTAGGTAAATACATTTATGTAATTTATAGCTGCAATTATCATGTAAATGTTACCAACATATCTATATAATATATATATATGTATATATTATTTCAGAAACTTAATTCATTGAAAATAGTTAAAACAATTTAATTCATTATTAAATTTTTTTATTTTTTTATTTTTTTTTTCTTGGCCTAATAACAATCTATATTCAAGAATTTTATTGAGCTTCAGGCCGTTTTTAATGAAAAATTTGTGTGGAAAAGCAACAATAATTTACCAATGCAAGATCACCACATCTCATCAGACTTCTTCATCGAGTTCACCAAAATCCCAATAGAATTTTTGAATTACTAATTATGTAGGGAAATTTTTTCAGGGTCACTGTTGACTTTTAAAAATTCGCTGTAAACCTTAAAAATTAAAGTTGATATGATTTTGCTTAAATACTTGAAAGGTGTTACCTACATATGTGCTTATACATATTTGTAATGTTTTTATAACTTGATTGATTTTAACTTTTTTTAGGAATTGAGGCAAATTAATAAAATAAAACCTAAACAAATTACTAAGTGGTTTTGTAAATCTAAAAACTTTTATGATATTCGTTTTTATTTAATTGAAGAATAGTAATTAATATGTATCTACACACTTATTTTACTAAAATATAAAACCGGAGAATTTTTATTTGGTTTATGTCTGTATGTGTGTACAGTTTTGTTGACAGACATACATACTTCGTGCTCAACCCACCTCCCGACGAAATACTTGACGGTGGTACCGGGGGGAACGGTACATGACGGTAGGAGGTTTAGTTTGGGTTAAAGACTCACACTGACGGGATTAGGCTTTCGATGCTTCCTCCTCGTAAAAGACAAAAATAAGTACTACATATGTATGTATGTATGTAAATAATGATTTTATCATTTATTTCGGAGAAAAGTTGTAGTTTTTAAAACTAGAAGTTATATTTTTTTTAATTTCAATTACTTTCAAAAATTAAATAAAAACTTTAAATTACAAAAAAATGAAATAAAACAAAAAATAATAAATCATATACATACATTCATATGTACATACACCTACATATAGTAAAATGAAATAAAATTAAACAAAAATTACAAACACATTTAATAAAGAATCTTTATTAAAAAAATTAAAGTTAAATTAGAAACAGTTAAAATAAATTAAGAAAATGTGAACAAATTTAATTGAAAAAATAAAATAAAATAAAATAAAATGAAATGAAACAGAAATAATATAAAATAAAACAAAAATTAAATAAAATGAAATAAATGAAAATGAAGTTAAAAAAATAAAAAATTAAGTACCAAATAAAAATAAAATAAACACAAAATAAGATAAAATAAAATAAAGCAAAATAAAACGGCATAAAAAAGAAAAAAAAGAAACTAACTAAAGTAAACTAAAAAATAAAACAAAAAATTAAATAAAATGGAATGAAAAATAACCAAGTAAAAAAAGAATAAAAATTAAGCGAAAAACAAAAAAAAATATATGTAGTAAAATAATATAAAATAGGATGAAATAAAATAAATCAAAATAAAATAACACAAAAATAGAATACAGAAATTAAAAAAATAAACTAAAAAATAAAATAAAATGAAATAAAAAATAAGTAAAATAATAAAGTATAAAAATAAAAAACTAAATAGAAGCAAAAAAATAAAATTAATAATGTGACATTAAGTTAAGTATAATAATATAAAAGAAGGTAAAATAAGATAACACAAAAAATGTAAAATAAAAATATAAACAAATTAAAAAAAGTGAATTAAAAAAATCAATTTAGCAATAAAAAAAATAAAATAACAAATTCAACATAATAAAATAAAATAAAATAAAATAAAATAAAATAAAAAAAGTAAACTAGAAAAATAAATGAACAAAATTAATAATAATAAAGCAAAATCAAATAAAATGAGACAAAAAAATAAAAAAATAAATTATAATAAATAATTTAAGTGAAGTAAACTAAAAAAATGTTTGAAAAAAAGTAAATCATGTCATAAAATACGATAAAATAAAAGAAAAAAAATTTATAAAATTCAAAAATAATAAATAATATAAATGCCATTTATTTTTTCACAAATATTTCTGTAAAGGAAAAATATCGAATGAGATTTTCTTCAAATAAGCACGCGAAATTCTTTTATCAAACGTGCATTTAAAATCTATTTAATAAATACAAGAAATTTTAAAAATATGTCTTTTCTCCTCTTAGCAGTTTAACTTTAATATAAAATTGTTTCCATAAATATTCAAAAAAAAAGAAAAAAAATAATCTAACTAAAGTAAACTAAAAAAAGAATAAAACAAAAAATAAAATAATATGGAATGAAAAATAATGTTAAAAAAAAAGGAATAAAAATTTAGTGAAAATAAAAAAGCAGAAAAAATATTTGTAGTAAAATACGTAATATAAAATATGATGAAATAAAATAAAGCAAAAGAAAATAACACAAAAATAGAATACAAAAATTAAAAAAATAAACTAAATAAATGTACAAAAAAAAATAAAATGAAATGAAATAAAAAAATAAATAATGTGAGGTTAAGTTAAGTATAATAATATAAAAGAAGGCAAAATAAGCTAACACAAAATAGTAAAATAAATATATAAACAAATTAAATAAAGCGAACTAAAAAAATTAATGTAACAATAAAAAAATTAAATAATAAATTAAACATAACTAAATGAAATAAAAAAAGTAAACTAGAAAAATTTATGGAAAAAATGAATAAAGCATAATAAAATAAAATGAGATAAAAAATAATAAAATAAAATAAAATAAAAAATTAAAGTAAACTAAAAAAATGTTTGAAAAAAAGTAAATCAAATCATAAAATACGATAAAATAAAAGAAAAAAAATTACATAAAATTCAAAAATAATATAAAATGTCAGAACAATGCACGTGCTACTTTTATTTTCTCACAAATGTTTCGGTAAAGCAAAAATATTGAATGAGATTTTCTTCAAATAAGCACCCAAAATTTTTTTTATCAAACGTGCATTTTTAATTTTTCTTAATGATTCAAAGAAATTTTAAAAATATGTTTTTTCTCCACTTAGCAATTTAAGTTTAATATAAAATGTTTTCCATAAATATTCAATAAATTTTTTAAATTGTAAATGCCAGTAATATTTTAGTTTTGATTATTTTGCTGAGTTTTTCGCTTTAAAATACAAATGCAAGTATATATTATATTTTTTATTATTATTTTATTACTTTTCAATCACCTATTGCTTAATTACTACTAATTAGTGGGTGACTAAGTATTTAATAAATTAAAAATCAACTACAAAATACATTTTTTTTAATATTTTTATTTATTTATGTTTTTAAAACAAATTCGATAAATACACTCTGCTATGATGGCAACTTAGACTTTGTTTTGATTTTTTTTTTTTCAAATCTAAATCAACAAACATGGGCGGCTTTTAAAGGCATTAAAGTCATTGTTTATTTATTTACTTATTCAAAGAAGAAAATGATTGTACATGTAAGACAAGAATCTTTTGAAAGAAAAGTATTATATTTACTCCTCAATTAAGTATGCAACTGCATTGGTTTCTGTATTTAGTTGTAAGAAGTACTTACTATTATTTATGTTATTTCATATAAAAAAAGTTTTAGTCTACATATTTATTATTTCTTACTCAAATTTTAATATATTTACATACATATATATGTATGTAAGTATTTCTTAATGCATTTTATTACTATTTGAATATTTACTGTTTGTGAAACTGACTTTTTTTGTTTGCTTTTGCGCTTTTAATATATATTCAATAATAATTATTTGATATGGCTCGTTTGTACGTACATACATACGAGTATGTACGGTATGTAATATTTTCTTATTTTTCTGAAATGAAGTTTTTTCTTTAGCTATAACCTTATTTAAAATGAATTACTGATTATTTTGAGTACGAATACATTTTAAATAAGTAAATTATTTGTTTTAATTATCAACTACAACTAAAAGTAAATTACTTATAATAAGGTATTATTGGCTGTTTGGCTCTTTTCGGTGTACGGGTTTGTTTACATAATACATACATACAGGGTGTCCCAGAAGTAACCTGCCACACTTGAGGAGAAGGTAGGTGAGGAGGTGAGCTCACTGATAAGCACAAAAAATTTTCAGGTAAAAGTGTCACCGTTTTTGAAATTTTAAAATTTTTTTGAATTCTAAAAAATCGGACTTTTTCATGTTCAGTTAAAGAAAATACGTGAAAAGGCCCGATTTTTTTAAATACCAAAAAAAATTTCAATATTTCAAAAAGGGTGGCACTTTTACCTGAAAATTTTTTG
>JAPVRG010227147.1:7936-19545 GCA_029783565.1 Rhagoletis cerasi | reverse complement strand
CACCGACGAATCCAAGATGGATTGCGGTTTAGGAACGGTAGTCTACTCTGAGGAACTCGGTGTCTCTCTATACCTTCTGGGTTTCCGGACATAGGAATATCGAAGAAAATGGGAAGGGTGATGAATTGTCGAGGGCACTAGGTTGCGCTCTTGGAATAATCCAAAGGGAAACTAATTTGCGTTTCCTTGGATTACCTGGAAACACGTGGCCAGATATGCAGACCTTTACAATATCAAGAAAACTTTGGCCTAGCCTTAACAGGGAGAAGACCTTGGACCTGCTTCATATGTAGAACAGAAGTGTTCAGAATTTTAGCAAACATCACGGTGCACAGCCCCAAGGAAAACATGCGGAAAAAATAGGACTGCGCTGTAATATATATTGGCGCAGTTGTCAGCTAAAAGATAGCGAAGAAAGTGTCTAGAATTTATTGTGTGAATATCTAAGCTTTTCGTATATTAGATATAAAACACCAGGTAGACATATAGTAAGACAACTAACAGACTTATTAGGAGCTACCATAAGCGAAATGGGCGAATTCATCATCGAATCACGATGGTTTGATCAAACAGATCAAAAGGATGTACATTGATAAAACATTTCCTACGACAAGTTGCATCAAAATACCGCAAAAACGCACTAATTGTATTCCAGCTTCTGGGAAGCACTGCAACCAGCCACCCATACGCTGCAGGCAAGTTCATAGCCAAGTTAGATGATGCTGCATGTGAGAAGATCTGGAAATGTTTCTATTTGACTGCTGAGCAAGTATAACTTCTAGCTATAAATTATAAGACAAGCAGACTACTAAGACTCTTGAATCAGTGCCTTACAAACAGTATTTCAGATCAATGTCACATTATCAACCTTATTTGGTTTAAAATGAGGAATCCACTATACATACATATTTGTACACATGTACATACATATGTAGTTCAGACAAACTAACCTTGCCTACCCCAGGACATTTGCGGTAATAAATGTAATTTAGTAGGTTTTTCGCTGTAATGTGGTCAACTAAACGCATATCGCTTGAATTTTTTGGAATTTTAATTAACACACTCCTCGTTAAAACTCACAATTTCAAGTGCCTTTCATTCCTCTGACCATAAATTCCTACAACTAAGTAATCAGAGTGTCGCTTTAATTTCAAATAAATTCAGAAAACTGCTACACTGAGAAAAGAGTTTAGTTCCGTCAACTAAATATGTTTCTCTCAACACATGATTTGGTAATAGTTACATTATGTGGTTATAGTTAACAAATCCTATGTTGAGAGAAAAATATTTAGCTGACTCTTTTCTCAGTGTAAAATGAGAGCTGGGAAAGTGCATCAGACAGTAACAACTGGTTAATAGTATTAAAGCATCATAATAAACTCAATGAGAAACTACATTGGCAACAACATTTTGCGACGATTTTCACCATTTCACTCACCACAAAAAGATTTGCCAGGAAAAAAAAACAACTATCAACGTAAAAGTGAAAAACCTAAACGAAAGTGGTTACGATTTAAGTGAAAGGAAAACCGACTTCGAAAGGCATAAAAACAGTTCACAAAAAATAAAAAGGAAACAAGCAAAACATCATCCCCAAGGAGATGCGTTGGACAAGTTGCTGTCGCAGCCACAGTCACAGCCACAGTCGCATAGTCACACAGCCATATAATCACCTAAAACAGCCGGCCAGCTGATGGCAGGCAGATAGGAAAATTTGTCTGCTAAAATTACGAATGGTCATAAATTTGAAAAGTGAGAAGATGAAAATGCAAGTTGCTCTAACACGCAGACGGCAACAAGTTGTTTGCTTATTTTGCTCTTCCTTTTTTTAATTTATTATTTGCTTGTTAACGGAATAAGCCGACAGACAGTACAACATTAAGAGCGCGTCTAAGGCGTCTCAGGTGAGTGAGCACCTCGCATAAGTGCAACGCTGCTGCTACTACTTCTCCTTCCTCTAGCTTGGCGTGCGTATGCAATTTTCCGAATTGGTAATAAAAATTGTTTGCTTGCAGCAGCAAATGAACAACAAAAACCACACTACTGCATAGTTGATACAACGAAAAGAACGACAATAGCAGCAAACAGCAAGTGGCTGCCACAGACCAAAAAGCGATTCATAAAAATGAAAAGTCGTTTTCGTTGGCTGGTTTTCGCTGCTGTTTACACACTTTTTGTTGTTGTTGTTGTTGTTGTTGTTGCTGTTTTGCAGCTGTTGTTATTGCTGTGGAAAATTTTTGCAAACAAATTGAAAATGGAAAGTTGCCCGCCATCTCGGCAGGCTTACAGGTTGTCGGTGGCTTACAGGTTCGATTACATATATGCGACTGAGGCGTGGTGCCGCAACTTGTTGCAGCAACATAGCAACCAGGCTGCTGGGCATACCGGTCACTTGTTGCATGATCGTAAAAAGTGTGCAGTGCTAATGGCGGATTATATTTACGTCTTTGGCATTTCTTAATGCACTGCAGCAAATGTTGTCAGACAATTTCTAAAGCAATAAAATGTGCAATAAGTGGGTGTGCGAAAATTCAGATTATTTGGTAAAGACATGATTTTGAGTTACATTTTGGAAGTAGAAAAATTTCGTAAAATTTGTGGATACGAGTACATATCGATGGTTCTCTGCAATAACGACACAATTCAAAATAGAAAAACTAAAAACTCTTACTACTGTTAAGTGACTCATGTCTATATTCCTTGTCTAATCCATGTGTGATTCTTAATAAAGTAAGTAAGGATTACTAAAACATGTAGTAAAGATTAGATATGGATCATACAAGGATTAGAGACATGAGCCACTTAACAGTAGTAAGAGTTTTTATTTTTTCAATTTTTAATTGTGTCGTTATTGCAGAGAACCATCGATATGTATTTAAAACACAAATTTTTTAATGTTGCAACATTTTAATTTGGTAAGAAATAAGTTGAGTTTAATTGAATTCAATTTGTCGTAGTGAAAAAGCCACTTTTTGCGCAGCCGTTATGTGTCAGCTTAAAATGTTTCGAATAATAATTTATTTTGCGCTTTTTTCTTCAATACTGTCAGCGCCACTTTTAAGTGTTTTCATCTATTTATGAAAGTATTTTTTGCAAGCTTTCGGCTTTGCGGCTTTCGGTATACGGAAATCCACAGATTGTCAACACCTACCAAAATACGCCAAGGTAATTGCCGTTCATTATCTGCAAAGCTCTCTTAGCGGATTTGTCATTACCTTTTATGGTAGCATATTTGTCAATCGGCTTTCGGCGAAATCTACTCTGTCGCTGCAAGTATGCGCAATAGCCAAATTTTGTTTATGTTTTTTTTTTTAACAAAAGATTCGCTTGTAGCTTTCAATTGCAGTAAATTGCGCATAGTTGGCGTATAAACTGAATTGAGGTGGCTTTACAATAATACAATACGTGATAATTATAAGAGAAGAATAAAAGATTTGGGTTGATTTGTTTAAATTTCGCATGTTCTGTTGTTATACGAAGATACATAGGTACATACCTACATTTATTGAATGTGTGTCACTATAACTGGCCAAAGAGGTTTATTGATGAAGAAAAACTTTCTAAAAATTCCAACAAGCTGTTTTTATATTTTCATAAAAAAGCAACTTTTGTTGATGGGAACAATTCTATTAATATGGGAACAAATTTGAAAAACACGTACAATTAAATTTTTTAAATAAATTTTGGAAAAAGGGCAAGTTTTGAAGATGGGAACAGTTTTATTAAAATGAGAACAGTTCTTTAAAACATAAAAATCCATATTTTTATGTGTTATATAACTTAAAAATGGTGTTTTTAATTACAGCAGTTTTATTTGCCTGAGAACAGTTTTATTTGTTTGAAAATCGAAGGTTAACGTAAAAGAGCAGAATGTATATGGGATTAAACTGTTCACAACTGCCTGGTTATCCGGTTATCTGGTTAAAAATTATTATTCTCTAGTATATTTTGTTGTTGTAAGCTGAGTAAAAAATACAACCACATAACCAGATAACCTGATAACCAGGCTGGTGTGAACACCCCAAATAAAACTGCATTTCTTACATTTGAATCTTGAGTAAATATAAATCCCAGTGTGAATTTATGCAGCAATCGAAATGCAATCAAAACAGCAATAAAACCGCACATACAATAAAAGTAGTCAACTTAAATTTTTTATAACCATACAGTTAATCTATTTAGTTAAAGAATGTGCATGCAATTAAATTTTTAATTGAGAAATTCAGAAAGCATATACCAAAAATCTTTCTTTCCTGATTACATTTATTACCCCACATACACACACACGCAATTAACCTGCGTGGCATTTATGCATGGGCCCGGTTACATACATACACAAATACGCATGTTTACAAATAAATGCCGCCAACGCGACTTGAAATGCATTTAAAAATTAATAAAAGGCCGACGAGAGAAAGCTAGCCCAAAATCGTTGGAATTGTTCTTTACAATTGCCGCAATATCCCATAAAATTTAATGAACACAAGCATAGCATTTATGAAAACAAAAATGCGGAAAAGCAAGAACAAATCAGTGAAAATGTGTAGAAGGTAAAAATTAGTTTCGTTGCATTAAAATGCGTTGTCGTTTATTGACGGTGAAGCGTTGACGTCGTCGTCACATATGAGTAAGCAATATGGCAAACCGATGCATGTATGTATGTTCATGCATACATAAAAACAGACAGACACACAGCCAAAAAAATATATACAACTGAAAACAACCTACGATATTGCATGACTTCAGCAACAAGTGACTGACTGAGTAAGCCCTCGCTGGTATGTCTCTAGTAGCTTTGCGTGTGTGTATGTATGTGCGCATTAAGCATAACGGTTTTGAGCTGCAGCAACCACGCATAAAGCACCCTATAACCTTCTTGCACAGCACTGGCAGCGGTAGCGGTTGGCGGTTGCCGGTTATTAAAAGGTCAAAAAACTGTCGTGTCGCATGCCGGACAGACAGCATAACCAAACAGCCAATCAGCCAGGCAAAACTCTGTTCTTCAATCGTGTGGTATGTGTGGTAAAACGTGGCTGCAATACTTAATAACAACATAAGCAAATACAATACTACAAAAAGTATATACCAACAACTCACGCTCAAGTATACAGCATAAGGCCAGCTAGGTATGTAGTCATAATGCAGACAACAGAAGTCAGTCATGCCACAAAAAGCACCTGTTGATATGTTATTGCTACATAACTGCGCATGCACCGTCATACATTCATACGTGTGACGGTACTCATTTGTTTGAAAATTTGTGAGTGTGTGCATTTGCGCATATTTATGCTTATTTTCAGCCGAGTGTTGTTGCTGCTTCCTAATGATTGTTGCAATCGTTGTTTAATAAGCAATAATTTTCCACGAATTACGCGGGTAGCACACCAAAAACTAGCGAAACAGCAGCAGAAAACAAAATTTTTGTAAAAGGAAATGCGGACATACATACACACATACGAGCAGTAATACATACAACAAACAATTCAATAAAAGAGCTATAAATATTGTACAACAATTCAGCTGTAGTAATTTTCCGACAACGTGGCGTCAAATAAAAAAATGTGAAATCGGTCTGCTTATTTATTTTTATTTATAGTTTTCTACTAGCTTTTTATTGCTTATCAGCTGGCGTGTTGTTTTGCTGTTGATTTAGTTGGTTGACGTTGCGGAAAGCAATTGAACTCTGAAAAAAAAGAAGAGCAAAACCGAAAAAAAAACCCATATACGAGCAATGCACGGCAAATAATAGCTGAAAACGGCAAACGCAACTAGTGACAATACTAACAACAAAAGCAACAAATCAAAGCGTACCTATAGTGCAGCAGACACCAATTTCCATTGCATTCATCAATTGCCACAATTGTTGCACACTTTCCTTTGCCGCACGCACTGGCGTGGAAAGAGAGAAAAGCAAATGCCACTCAAAATGCACAAAATTGTTGCAACAAGTGCAATTTCGCTTGCAACTACAATAGCAGCATTGTAGTATTTATGACAAGCATTTATATTATTGTTGCTTTTTGCTGTCGCTGCGCTGTTACAGCTGTTATTGTGTGAACATATGTATGATCGCATTTAACAATCGCTTCATTGTGTGACAATATCGCAACAATATTGCAACAATAGCGTTCATCTTCTCACAACGCTTACGAGCTGAAAGCACCAGTTAATTAAGCAATTTATTTTAAGTATTCATCTGCTAAAGGCGCATGTTAAGTGCGATAATGTGTAGGAGGAAGTACTTAGTAAAGGGTGGTTGGCGCACGGTTGCAGTAGTGCAATGTACGGATTGCAGTGAATTGTGTGCTGATTTATGGGGGTTTCCAAATACAAAATAGGGAAGTACTTTGTAGATAAACGTCATTTATTCAATCAGAAATTTTTTCCTTACGACAGCGCTGGATTTTAAGTAATGCATTTGACGGAACCATTAACGTTTATTAATTTGAACAAAATAATTGTATGACTGGGAACAGTTTTATTGTCTGAGAACAGTTTACGAAAATAATAGCTTAATGTTTTAAAATGCCTTTCCTTAGTTTTCTATCTTATATAATGCTTAAACTTGATAAACCGCATCTTTTGGCGACTGGGAACAGTTTTACAGCTTGAGAACAATTAATGAAAATATACGCTTTGTGATTTCAAATGCATTTCGAGAGCTCTCGAGCAAGTGTGGTAGTCTAATGGAGGGTTTTTGAGCGAACTGTGTGCTAATTTATGGGTTTTTTTTTAACACAAACCAGGGAAGTACTTAGATAAATATACTTTCATTTTTTTCTTCACTTGCTTTCTGGATTTTATTATTATTATTAAATATTATTTTATTTTTTAAGTGTGAAAACATTTTAAAAATTGCATTTAATATTAAACAGAATAATTAAAATTTATGAGTTAAAATACACATATTTTTATGACTGGGTACAGTTTGTATTCCTTTAGTTTTCTACCCTGTACTATGCTTAAGCTTGACAAAATGCATCTTTAATCTTCTCGATACAATTTTTCACCTAGTCACTTAATTAAAATCTCTAATTTGTGGTTTCAGATGCATTTCCAGATCTTTCCAGCAAATTTTTTGAGTCTTTTTCAAGAACGCTTAAAGATTAAGCCAATAGTCTGTTGGCGGCCTTCGAAAATTGTAAGTAGAAAAAATCCTTTCTAAACAAATTCTTTACAAAACAAATAAGCTTCATATGTGTCAAAGTACACATTAACTGATAATTCCAAATTTTTAAAATTGAAATACACTTATTTTTGAATCAACGAAAATCGTTAAAAAATAGCCTATTCAGCGACAATAATGGGTTAAAAGACAACAACTCTCGAAGAACAGTTCTTACCACCTAAAAAATCTTTTTTTGTACTGCTGATTTAGATACTTTTATTTTTTTAAGATGTCCACAAAGCTGTTAAATTTTCCAAGCGTGGCAGTTGAAAGAGTAGAAACAATTTTTTTTTTGATCAAATCACTTTCAAATGAAAGTATTAAGCCGAATAAAGTCATCATTATGGGGGAGAACAGTTTTTGCGACTGGGAACAGTTTATGTAAACCTCAGTTTTTGCCACAAAAATTGAGTTTTAGCCTTGAAAATATCTTTTGCAAGACTTCTCAATAGTTTGTTCACTGCAAGTATTGATGTTGTTCGAAAATCGAAGCTATAAGAACTACGCTTGCATTTATAACAATGAAAATCCGTGAAACAATCATAGCTAGTATTTTTATGGACATTTTTTCATGAGAATATTGTAAAATAAAATAAAATTTTAAATTGCACCACTATTCACTGTAAATTTCCAATTATCGATAACCACACTGCCAACAAAAACATATACATAAATATGTACACACATATGTATATAGCATATACATACATGCATACATATTTACTGAATGAATGCATATTTTCACGGAAGTCATGGTGACGCTATTTATAAGCAGTCTTGCTATTCGCTGTCTGCCCTCTAATAAAAACCGATAAAAATAAAAACGTACATATATACATACATATGTACACATATATGTACAATATTTACTCATTTACTTCGCAAGAAAGTTGTATGCATAATTTCCCTTATTAAATGATTGAATGAACTTCGCAAATAAACATGAATTAATAATATATGTGTTTGTATATACATATGTATTTAAGTACATACATATGTATATTGCATAAGTACGTGCTTTTATAAATTTACGCGCAAATATAAACATATGTACATACAAGTTTATGACCACAAATATGCAGTGGGCGACCATCGTACGAGTACCATCGCTCTATGAGTTTATTATTTTTTTTCATTCGCCACGAGCAGTGCTGAATGGATGATAAGGATTGAGTCATCTGCGAGACGTAAAAGAAGCACAGTGTACAAAATTTTTCACAGTTACCTATTAGCATTTCTTAAAACAGTTACGTATGCAAAAATTATGAAGCGCAATATTTTACACTCCATAAAACACCTAGTTACAACTTCTGTTTTAATTTGCGAAGAAAAAGTTAAATTAGGTGCAACTGATGCCACGGCAACCAAAACTAAATGAATTTTATTCGCATTCCTCTGTGCATTCACACAATTCGTTTTCCTTATTCATTTATTGAAATAGAAAGTAATTACCATTAGCATTGGCATTACCATAAACAGCTGGCAAATTATGTACGGCAACACACACATACGAGTACCAATTAGCATTTCAATAATGCGTTGTTATAAAAAAATAACAGCAACTAGCAACTACAAAACAAAACAGTAACAAAAATAAGTTTTGATGAGTGCTAATGGTGGTAACAATTGTTTGCGTTGCCAACAGAAGCTTTTCATTATATTCACTTCATCTGTAAGGCATGCCACTAACGCGTTTCACAAATTGACGGCAAATGGAGATGAGCGTTGATTGTTGCTCTTTTGTTTTTTTTATCTTTTTACTTATATAACTGACGCACACATTTTGATTGCATATATACTCTATGTATGTATATGAGGCAGGTGTGAAGTGAAGCTTTGTTATTAAACCTCTTCCTACACGGCTCAGATTTTATGCTCGCTTATGTAATGAGCAAATGTGCATATGTACATACGTATGTATATACAGTATGAGCGCACCTCTCCTGGCAGTGAAAATTTTCATTTTTCATAAATGGGCATGCAATCAAAAGTAAAAATATGCTTATGTCCATATTTGTTAACACTTTTACACCCAATTCACTTACTAAAATTTTGTGGGAACGTCACTTTTGCATTTGCTTACGCAACAAGATCACTTTTATGCTTACCAACTCGCTGGCAAGAGACTTCATCTCTTCAGCGCATTAAAAACAATAATAATAATAAAAATAATAATAATAATAATAATAATAATAATAATAATAATAATAATAATAATAATAATAATAATAATAATAATAATAATAATAATAATAATAACAATAATAATAATAATAACAATAATAATAAAAATAATAATAATTTGGTACTTACTTCTTTGCTAAGTGTTTGGCCGAGCTTCTACTTCAATTTGTGGTGTACGTCTTGATGTTAAACAAATGGAGGGACCTACAGTTTTTCGCCACCTCCGACAATCTGATGGATTTTATGAGAAGCTTTTTCATACAAGCATACAAGCTGCGGCCATAAGTAGTAAACGTTCTACAAATTCGCTGCAATTCCGTATATGCTCTATTCTGAACTTAGGAGCGAGGAAATGTGGAAATGGTAAAAGTCTACGCCCTGCCAACCCACAGCTCTTATGGCCGAAAATGATAAATGTTATCCGATTTTGATGAAATTCTGGTTTTAACCAGAAAAGCATAAATCTGAAAGAATGTCAAAATCGGTAAATATTTACGTGCACCAACTCTAAAAAATAAGCGCAAATATAAAAAAATGTTGATGAAAATTGGTGTACCCTGCTCGTTTATTAAAAAATTTTCTAATTTGAAAGGTAATGAAGGGTTTCTTACTAAGACCTCCCACCTCCTACAAGACTTGTTTGGCTCCAAATACTAAATCTTATTAGTTTTGTGGAAAATTAACAAAAACATTTAATTTATTTCTAAAGCAGTTTCTATGTTATCCTTTTAAAAATTACAAAATGAAAAAATTTACAATATCTGCACACTAAATTATGTGCATGGTATGTATTTTCACTAAAGCCTTCAATTCTACCTACATTTGATACAACAAAAGGCAATCAGGACTTTTGACATCGAAAACGGATCTCGTCCAAAGAAGCGTCCACTTTTGGCTGCATGCAGCATCTGATTGAAAGATTCGCTAGTCAGAAATATCTACATTTCTATTTTATGTATTTATGTATATCATTTATATCAAAGCTCTTTCCTTCAGTTATACAATAAAATTCAATAAAATATACAGGTGTGTCCAAAAAAAGAACAATAGGAGATAAGCTCGCAGTTTTTCGCAGCTGGAACTATTTCAAATATAACACGCATTCTTAATATTTATTTGTACTAGGAATGATTCAGCTTCCTTGGATCTTTTTAAATAGCCCTTTACAAAGTAAGTATTCGAAAAATTTTATACACACAAAATTATGCAGACTTTCAAGTGAAATTGTCTAATGAATTTCTGTAGATGTATACAACTTTAAAGCAATGCTTGGCGGCCGCTGTGTTGTAGTGGTAAGAAGTGCGCACTACCACTCCGTGGGGCCTGGACACAAGCCCTGGTCCGAGCAACATCTCAAAAAAAATAGAGAAAAAGGTTTTTTCTTAACAGGCGGTCGGCAATGACAAACCTCCGAGTGTATTTCTACCATGAAAAAGCTTATCGTAAAAGTACAATCGCCGTTCGGAGACGGCGTAAAACTGTAGGTCCACTTTGTGTAAAAACATCAAGGCGCACGCCACAAATCGGAGGAGAAGCTCGGCCAAACATTAACATATTGTGTAAGCGCCAATCTATTATTGTTGTTATTAATGCTTGACCACAGATATATTAGAAAAATTGGTAATCAAACAGATTGACCTATCATATTATTAAATTACTTGCGGCAAAATCAAAATTTTTTCTTACAAATTTATTTTTTACATTGCATTTATTCTAAGCTTGTCCCATGACTGCAAATATGATTTTTTTTTTCAAAAAAGCTGTTTGATTGGGGTTAGCTGGATATTTTGATATGAATCTGTGTTATTGCTTTTTCAGAATTCGCTAGCCCATTTTTAAGATTTTTGGCCCCTTAGTCCCACTGTGCACTGTTATAAAAATACTTTTCTAATTTATATGTTGCTCGGACCTGTTATGCGATTCACTACGCTATTTTAACAACACTTTTTATTGTTAAGTCAACTAAACGACAATTTTATCAGTTTAGCTATTCACTAAACGTTTCCCTAACATCATTCATCAGCGCAAAATCAGCTGTTGTAGATATGTTTATATTTAAATATATCTTTATTAATAATAATGACACTAGCATAGTAAAATCAGTCTTGAAAATACTTGCAAACTAAAATACAATTTTTTAAATATTAGCAATGTTTTTCATGTTAAATTTTTTCGTAAACTTGCGGCTGCGAGTAAGATAATAGCCGCAAAATTTAAAATTCCTTCTATAACAACGAGGACCATATAAATAAAATTT
>JAPVRG010227136.1:669-15768 GCA_029783565.1 Rhagoletis cerasi | reverse complement strand
TCCATAAAGATATGGAAATTACGGCAGAAGAAATTTTGGATGAAATGGCGAAAATGAAAAACAGGCGTATTCATTTTGCGCTATGAGATTGTTTTTTACGCTGAGTTTTTGATCCTTGACACACATTTTTTGTTATATTTATAGAACTTACACTTAATACAAATCTGTGAATTGGTGATTTTTTCTTAATAAAATTATTTATGTGTATAGCATACCATGTTTTAGTGTTCTTCTTGTTTTTAATTCTGAAATGATTGAGTAAAACCCCCCCATGGCTCACCTCTGGCTACGCCCCTGGACCAAGTTATCGAGTCGAAGACAAACCTCTTCCACCATTCATTATCGAAGGTGAGGCAAGAGATTCTTTTCCAATTATTTAAGAATTTTTAACCAAGCCCAATGTTGAAATGACCGTTACCCTTTCTTCTATGGTACCTATTACCAGTGGCTCAATAGAACAAAATACAAAACTTTAAAGCCGTTTTTCTCGAGCTTTTGATTTTTGAGTTATAACAGTATTGAAGTAAATGAGCGTTATGATCATTTTTATGACATTCATTTTGGATATCGAAGATAATTTTCGAACGATCTCAACAAACTTTACTAAGCAATTTTTAAACATTCATCAATGTAATTGAAGGAACGAAATTTTGTATATGGTTTTAAATATTTTTTACTTAAAAAAGTCCTTAACGCGTCGATACTTTTTGGTATTCGCGATACTTACTCAGTACTTGTCAAAAAGTATCGGGTTCTCGATACTACTCAGTACTCATAAAAAGTATCGATATTTTATACTCGGTACTCGTATCGTTCTATCACTACTCACCATGTTCCTCTGCTACCACCTGCGGAGTCCGGTGTTAACGCTGGTTCCTAAGTAAACGAAATTCCCTTCTTTTTCGAACTTATAACTGTAAACAGTGGCATGGGTGCCGAAGCGAGAATGCTCTGACTGATTTTTTGATGATAGGAGATATTTCGACTTGTTTTCTTTTACCACTAGACCCATTTGCTTCGCTTTCTTATCCAGTGCGGAAAAGGCAGAACAGGCTTCGGGGTTTTTGCTACCGATGTTGGCCTTGACATCGTCATACCCTTTTACGCTCTTGTAATAAATTTTTTCTGTGCAGTTCAGTTCTGCGCGTGTATATTAGAGTGGTCCACAAATACAAGGAAAATCTAATTTTTTGAATTTTTCTGCTGCCAGCCAGAAATGAAGAATACAAAAAACAAGGAGACACGTATTTTTTGTTTCGAAATCGGTTCAACGGATTTGTTTAGTTTTATTTTTGTATTATACTCGATATTTTTTTAGGGCTTGTGGCAAAAATAATATTGAACATTAGGGTTGTCTGTTATTTGAAAATTTAAAACTATTTAAAGGATCAATAAAATATTTAGATTCCTACATTAAATCTAGAAGCGTTTGAAAAGATTTAAAAATTGTTTCTTTCTAATTATCAAAAAACTTAGGCTTATTTAATACCACAACATGGAATAAAAATAAATACAAATGCATAAAATAATTTTTTAATTTTTTGGAAATGCCGTCAGATCAGCGCCATTTAGGTGTCAAATTAAAGGGATGTGCAATAGAGGTTTATTTTTTGTTTAAAGAGTTCCTACCTGTAAAAACTTAAATTCAAATTATTTGATAATTTATTGATGATGGGTATCAATCGAAATGGTTTTAAAAAAAGTTTATTTCTTATCCACATGTAGGAGGGAAGCCATCTTAATGCTACAAGAACACAATATTCTTATTTCGTCTTACGTAATTTCATTACCTAAATTGAAGTTGAATTTTTATACAGGTGGTAACCCTTCTACGTGTAGTTAAGAGGTAAAGCGTTTTCAAAACCATTTCGATTGATACCCATATTGTAATATCTCATTCATTTAGCTTATCAAATAATTTTAATTAAATTTTTAACATGTAACAACCCTTTTCAAAAAATAAAACTGTATTACACATCTACAGACCAAGCCCTGTAATTTGACATCTCACTTTTGAAAATCGATCGAACCATATACATGCTTATGTACCAATTTAAATGCTATAAGAGCCCAAATTTTCAACTTCAAGCTGCATTTCCAGATAATGCATGAAAGTTATCAAAAATCGAATTGCATTTTTGAATTCAGCGTTCCCAAGTTCACTCAAAAACAAATTTTCCTTTAAATACGTCCGTAGTTCTACTTTTGCCCACGTTTTATAAGGAAGGGAAGCACTGTGCGGCGGCACGGTTAAATATTAATTAATCGATTCCAAAATAAAAAATACTTGTGTCCTTATTTTTGATATACCTCAGTTCCTGGGGTGGCTGGAAAAAAATTTGGACTGGCCTAGTATACATACATATATATGTGTTATTTGCTCCTAATATATATACGATATAATATAACTCTCGGAATCTAAATACACAGAACTCCCTGCGAAATATCGAGTATGAGTCCCGCTTTCTCATTACCAAATAATTTATTGTATAATCATTTTATTAGGCATAATTACGCGTGCGTGTGGTCGTCTCTAATTTGCATTTCTGCATATAACTATTTCGCTAACTTTCACGCGCTACAAATTTCACTTGTTGTCTAACGACTATTAATATGCTTCTACGAAAATACATATCTACTATGTATTCGTTTCCATTTGTTTACCTACTTTGCATATGATAAATTATACGCTGATTACCTCCTTAACAACTCGCTACTTCAGTGTTAGCATCTAAACAAATTTATTTCGGATTTTATTCCTGCCGTAGAAGAACTAGAGGCATGGTCGTGATAATGCAGGTATACATACAAATGTGCATATTACGTTGTGCATACATACTATACATACGGTGGCCATTTGTGCTTACTGTTTTCTCAGTAATTAGCCACAATGTCAGACCCAGAATCAATTTTTTTAGTACGTCCCAACCTATGTATCTACTTCCTAAAAAGCCCCGCCGATTTTCAACTTAAATTATTCAAATTCTTTGCGAGGCACATACCTACATATATGTAGTCCTAAAATTTCTGCAATAGTACCTACGCATTGAACGTTAGCCATCTGGATTTATAGCCGTGTTATTCCAATGAACTGATAAAAGCAAGTCAAAAGAAAAACTGAGCACTGGATATGGGCCAAATACGTGACATTAAAAGAAATACAAAACATTTCGATTCCGTATTAACTAAATAAAGTACCAGGATAGTTGACTAAGAAGAGGACTGTATTATACAATACAGAACGAATGGTCACCGTATGTATAAACGCATTACATTACTTTTTTGCTGTTTGCATTTTAAAAGCGCCAAATACAGTATTTATGTCCAAGTATATTTATGTACACATACCCTTGCTATAGACAGCAACAATATTTGACACCATTTTATTTTGATTAATTTCGCCAATCAACCTATGCCTCAACGCCAACTAAACTAATGATGGCAAATATATATATGTACGTACATATTTAATTTTGCATGCACATGTCCAAATATTTTCTATGGTCAGCTCTGTTGTCCATCAAATTCGGTTTATGTACATAATTCATTTGTACATCCCCGTTATCTAGTTAAGCAGGTTCGTTTTTCTGCCTGCCATACTTCAATTTTTCGCATATTTTAAAAATTTTGGGTGTTGCCAATCTTGTAGTAAATTGATTTGATTTACAATTTTTCAATTAGTTGAGTATATGTTTTGAATTTCATGTTTATTTTTATTTAAATGGATTGAATTAATCAATCAAATTTTTATAACAAAACTAGATTTGTGGCTAATAAGCTAAAAATTTCATGGAAGAGGGTGTTGGTAGGAGTCAATTTAGGAAAATTTGGTTATTTGGTAGTGATGGCTGGCATTTTTTGCTTTTAATATAAATTGGTTAAATACGTATCGAGTATGCTGGTTTTGAAAAATGTTTTTAGAGGTATAAGACGCTTTTTAATATAATAAAATTAAATCACTTGAGCCAACAACTAAAAGCACACACGTAGTGTTCACATTATAGTGTGCTGAATTTTTGGTATTTATATGTATAAAAAAAACAGTTGGTGCTTACGAAAATATGCTAAGCGCCTGGACAAGCTTCTCTAATTTTTGTTGTGTGCCCTGTTGTTGTCACAGAAACCCATAAAGGTTGTTAAAGGTTGGATAACCTGGCAGTTGTCCGGCTCCCGCTTGCTGCCTTAGCCTGAGTTCCCTTCTTTTTAAATTTGTAGAAACTATGTACTACTAAAGTGTATAGTAAGTTCAACAGGCAACACTGTGCAATTTTCATGGTCTGTTTTTTTTTCGTTCTTAAAAACTGCTATACACAGGCAGTATAGCTGTTATGGTAGTGTTTCCAAACGATGGAGAAAATAGTAGAGGACTATATGAAGGAATATCTGAATATTTGAGCTGCAATTGATGAAATCATGTATATAAAAATCATAAGGTATTAGTCTCACCGAAAAAAGGCTTAAAACGCTATCTCTTATTCTAAATTAGTTTATCTATACTAATTATATAAAGATAAGTCCCTTTATTTGTAACAGGTAATCTCGAAAACGGCTGGTCCGATTTTCATGAAATTTAGTACACAAATAGATTTCAGCAACCACCATGCTTTAGGCCAAAAAAAAATTACTTTTTTCCGGTAGGTGGGCCAGGGACCGATCTATTCGAAAAATCTTATTATGGTCCGATTTGCTTAAAATTTGGTACGTAGATAGCTTTTTACCAAGATTAGCATAAATTATACTTTTTTTCCGGGAAGTGGACCGGGACCGTATTTATGGTCCGATTTGGTCAAAATTTGGTACGTAAGTAGCTTTTTAGCTAGATTAGCATATGGGATACTTTTTTCCGCGAAGTGCACCAAGGACCGATCTATTCGAAAAAATCGTGTTTATGGTCCGATTTGCTTAAAATTTGGTACGCAATTGGTTTTTTGCCTAGATTAGCATATAGGGTAATTTTTAAGTGGACCATGGACCGATGTATTAGAAAAATCGTATTTATGTTCCGATTTGCTTAAAATTTGCCGCGTAGGTATCTTTTTGCCAAGATTAGCGTATAGGATCCTTTTTTACGGTAAGTAGGCCGGTCTATTCGCAAAATATCTTATTTATGGTGCGGCTTACCAGTCGTAGCAAGAGGTACCCGAGCGGACAACTTCAAAGCATGCCTTAAAACAGCGGTTTTGTGGCCTGACATTAAGAAGTTGCATTTGCGGACAAATATGGAAGCCAATCTTAGTAGGTTTGATTCTGAGTTCCCTCAATCCGTGCTTAGTATTGGAAATGGAAGTATGCAAAATATCGATGGATACGTCACTGTAGATTTCAGGATTGGTAAAGTGGTGCTTTCCCTAAACGATTTTATTCAGGGAGTGTATCCAGATATTGAAAATATTTTAAACAAACCATATTTTAAACAAACCATACATTTGGCTGTGCAATTGTCTCGCCAAGGAATGTTACTGTTGATGAGATTAATAGCATCGCAATCAAAAAATTGGTTGAGAAATTAAAGAGTAGTCTTCCATCGACCCAGTACTTAACCTTGAAGATGCCGTCCACTATCCCACTGAATTCTAAAATTCGTTTAACCCGGCTGACTTACCGCTTCATAAACTAACTCTTACAAATGGGATTATATTTGTATTTCTACGTATTCTTCGACTTTGTAATGGCACACGACTGGTTGTACAATAATTGCAAGGCAATGTTATAGAATGCATTATTCTTACACGATCAGCAGCCGGAGAAACAGCGTTTATTCCAAGTATATCTATGATTCCAACACACGTGCCATTTCAGTACAAACGTCTTCAGTTTCCTGTAAAGGTTTCATTCGATATTACAATTAACAAAGCTCAAGCCCAAATTTTTCAATTTGTGGGAATTGATTTGCGCTCAGAATTCTTTACACATGGTCAATTATATATTGCTTTATCAAGAACTGGAAATACCGACAATCAAACCATATTAGGGAACGTACCCGTACTACGTGGCCCGTTCAGTGCAGGAGGGGATCTTCAAAATACTACGCTTTGTCACAATGAGGGGCGGGGGGCTTATGTTTTTATCACGTAGTCATTATCCTCTACGAAAATCTCGCGGTTCTTTCGAGCAACATTCGAATATGGCGCGCAGTGTTTGGCTCACAGGTGGCAACAGGTGGCCAGGTTAGCCTTTTCGAGGCTAGATTTAGCTTCAATTGTATGCCAAAGCTTCAGAAGTTTTGATCTGACTTCGTGGCTTTTTTCTGGCATTTATGAATTACTACGTGAAAACTGTAGGAGGACGGGGGTCTTGGAATATACTACGCGTGCTCACCGAGGGGGTTAAGATTTGAAAAAAGTGGGTCACGTAGTATGGGTACGTTCCCTTACTGGCTTTTAATGAGAAAACCAAAACTGTTGTGTATTTCGAAGGGTTTAAACCACTATTTAACTAAAAAATCTTTTTAGTCAGTAAATAATATTAATATATGAGAACGGAAAAAAATTTGGTTTTTATTTAAAAATTAACACTGGAAATTGCGTACAACGTCGTATACGGGCAGCTAGTAATATTATAAATTCATTTAAATATCATGTAATGCGGAACGATTTTCCGTCATCCCTAGTCAATTTTGGTTTGGAGACAAACGGAAAATGACACTGAAGATGGCACAACGCCGAAACCGGTTTGTCTCCAAAACAAAATTGACAAGGGATGACGGCAAATCGTTCCACATTACATCATACTCCTATCCTGTCGGAAACACCAACAACAAAAATGAGAATTTAAATATCCTTTAAGGAATAAGTTATAGCTTTATATACTTGATTTATTATTATGTGTTCAGTCACTTCAACTGAATTATAGGATTCATAATTTGGATTTATAAAAAATAAGTTTTTGGTTATATTTCTTTGAACAAGGATTTATTTAGATTCTATTTAATTAAGTTATAATTACTACCGGTGATATTTTATTGTAATTTTCATGAAACCGTAGTTTATTTTGAATGTTTGGGAATATTTTCCCATAATATTTTCCTTTTGTTAGAATTTTATGTGAATAAAGTTCTTGCCATTCTTTATTTAAAATAATTTTAATTTTTATATATTTAATTTCTATCCCCATTGAGTAGAGCAGAGAAAGCTGCTTAATATATTTAATTCATATTTTATACGAAATAACTAATTTCCCCAAAATACATAACAGTATATTTTGCTTAGCAGCCCAGCCTTCTTTGCACGAAAAACTTGTGCACTTAACCGAAAAAGCACTTAAGCGAATTTTCTTTACTACCTGAATGAGAAAGGTATCTGAATCCCCATAATGTCAAGTAATGGAGGAGTACTTACTTATCTATACATAGATGGTCCTCTGCGATAACGACACAATCCAAAATTTCATGTTTTTCAGTAGAGCCAATTGAAGTTTCTTCGGTTAATGATTTAGCAATATTATGTCTCGGAACGTAATTATTGTGGATTATTTTCAGTCATTTTGTAGGGAATATTTATAAGCTTTCAAATTATGACTTTTTTTAAGATTTATTAAGGATTAGACTGAAAAAATACTTTATTTAAACAAGTGTTTGAGTTGGGCCACTAAGTGCCCTCCTCGCACAAATACTGAGGAGAGGGAAATGAAAAGGCAAAATTTTTTGTTGAAAAGAAAACGTCATAAGATAACTATTTTCAACAATGCTGTCATGATTTTATCTTCCCTTGATTGAGCATGTAACATCATTGTTTTTAAAATCAGTAACTTCTTTAAAGAATAACGGCATATCAACAAAACATTCCATAAAAGTAAGTCCACTGGCATTACTGAACAACGGCACGATACGAAATATGTCGTTATTTCCTATGAAATCCGTAATGATTCGCTCTCAACTGAGACATGCCTTATGTGCCACTATTCACTAGTAAGGTTTGCCAACTTTGATTTTGTGCAAAATGGCAAAACTGCGCCCCTGTTCGATTGGTAACAACTAAGCAAATGTCAATTTGCCACAAAAAAATATGGTTATTTATAAACATAATCCGCTATATAACTCAAAAACATGAAATTTTGAGTTGTGCCGTTATTGCAGAGGACCATCGATATGAAGCTAAACATCATCAGTTTTTCGTTAATTAACAATTCCACTGAACAATTTAAGGGCTTAAAACTGGTCGAAATTATACCACCCACGCTATTTCATATTAAATTTTTTTACAGAAAATCTATTGAAGGATAATGTTCATGTGCAAATGATACCGTACATTTTTACGTTTGTGTTATGAAAGGTGTAAGCCGCAATATGTAATAATTATACTCGTAAATATGTAACTATTACATGTTCCCCTGCCACCGTGTGCTGCGTTAGTCCACGAATTAAACAAAGTTGGATTTTTTTACCACCCCTTACTTAGTTGATTGGCCTGGTTACCCATAGTAACGCAAACATTCCAATACAAAACAATAAACGAGGAAAGAAAACGAAGTAAACTTTTCCTGTAAAAATTGGAGGGCAAAAGCGAAATAGGCAGGAAAAACAAAACAAGGAATTAACACGAACGGACTACCATCGCAACGGATTGTTGTCGAACACATACACGGTCGGTTGACAGCCCAACTTTTAAGTTAGTTGGTGGATTGACATGGCACTAACAGAATTTGCACAAAGCACAGGAAGTTTTAGTTGAACGTGCAAGCGACGGCACGCGGCAGCAAAATTTTTGAAGGTGGCTAAAAATGGCAAACGAATTATCGAATAAATCTTGAAAGTTTCTCTTTTTCTTTGTATGTAGAAAACTTTAAAAGCTTAGTATGAAGCTGAAAACGGCGTGAACGCGAAAAGCTAGTGCCTTGTCAAAAAAATACTTTTAGTTTTAAAAATCAATTGTGGTCGCCTGCATTGTGCATTACTTAAGTGAAAATGTGCTAAGCCTTGTATGCATACATATGCTCATATTTTTAGCGTTTTTAGGGCAGTTCGTTGGATTATAATGCGTTTAAGAATTTTTGTTAATAAAAGTGAATTGTAGCAGTTGTCTAATTTTAGTTTTGGTTATCTATACTCGGCATGATAACTGGCGCTGAGGGCCGACAAACGCATACTTTGTTGGACTTGAAAAAGCAGCAATGGGCTAAGGAACGTGGTAGGTGCTAGTTTTTGGTGCCAAACTTTAATGAAGTTTTGTTCTTTATTAGGCTCAATTGTGCGTTGAAGATACTCGATTTATTACTAACGCGTTTATAACTTCGACCTTATGAAATGTCACTGTGTCAACTGTGACTAAAATTTTTTATACAACCAAGTTGTATTTTATTCTCATATTACACATTTGTGGGTCCACAGCTAAAAGTTATAAGAGAAGCTTGGTAGATGAATGTTGACTGTATTCATTAAAAAAAAACTCACCTCATATGAGAGAACGTGATCTTTTTTGACCAAATGGATAAACTGAGTGTATCCAGGCGCCAGATTGCCAGAATCTAGCCTTTCTACCACGTCTACAAATCCACAATAACTGCTGCTTTCTGAGTTAACCAAATAAGTAATTAAAAGGTTTTATGTGTACAAACTAGAATTGCTAATGATTTTGGGCCCTTCAACGCAGTTTGTTATCCTTTTTTATCAAGTTCTTCGGCGACTTCGTTGACCCTTAATCTGCGTTTTCCCAGCACAAAGTATACTTTTTCCGTGTTTCTCGCTGCTAAAGGATTACCAAGAAACTGAAACAAATTTGGAGTTTACTACTCTCCAAAGGGTCTTGGATAACCGCTTAATTATGTGATAAGAAAACGAAATATGTACCTTTAATATATTTTAAAAATTTATGCTGACGCTGGTGAAGATTGATGGTACCTCAGTCTTGTGCGGACTGGGCTATGCTCGTCTCATATTGGGAAGATATTTTCGGCGCCATTTAGACAAAGCGATTCACTCTCGTGTGACTTGTCCAATTTGATGCTGGAAAGCGT
The DNA here is from genome assembly GCA_029783565.1 of Rhagoletis cerasi. NCBI lineage: Eukaryota > Metazoa > Arthropoda > Insecta > Diptera > Tephritidae > Rhagoletis > Rhagoletis cerasi. The sequence goes on along the minus strand of JAPVRG010227136.1, from coordinate 5,817 downwards.
AGTAAGAGCTGCCAATCTGAAATGCAGCGGCACAGTATGTAGCAAAGGAACGATTCTGCTGATGAATGCAGATGATATCGATATAAACTTCTAGCGGTGAACGAGGACAAAACAAAGTACCTCCTGGCAACACATTATGAGCCTTCGCGTTTTGCGACACACGTCACTGTTGTCAGTTATAACTTTGAAGTAGTTAAGGACTTTGTCTACCTGGGATCCAGCATAAACTCCATAACGATATTCGTCAGGAGATAAAGTGAAGAATAACTCTTGAAAACGGGTGTTACTTCGGCCTCGGCAGGCAATTGAAAAGAAAAGTTATCTCTCGACGAATTATTATAATTATTAATTATACCAGTACTTTTATATGACGCAGTGAAGTGGATAATATGACGAATGAAGAGAGAACAATTCTACTAAAGGTCTATGGCTCTGTTAACGTTGGCGACGGGTACCGAGGAAGATGGAATGACAAACTGTAGGATCCTTTAGCGACATGGATATATCGACCCCTTTGCACGAAATTATCGTATTTGCTAATTTTTCGGAATTGACTATTTGATGCAAATTTTTTCTACATCCCACAACGCATCACCTGGTAAAATATTGTAGCTGAAATCAGGGAGCGAAGATAACAGTTATTGATGAAAACTTTCATAGAAAAAATCACTATGAAGGAAGTGCTATAGAACTAAGTGCAATATACCAATAGATTTCGTTTTGTACCGAGAATCAACTTTGATAATAAATTTTTTTTGTAATTTATATGCAAAATTGAAAAAAATAAGAGTTATTTTTGATTTTTATTTTATATATCAAAATTAAAAATTACCTTTGATTTTTAATCAAATAATCTAGAAGTAACAGTTATTTTTGATTTTTATGGTATGTGTCTCAGGTAGCAGATATTGAAGACTTTTATTTATAAAAGTCATCAATAAAAATCAGTCAGTGACTTTTATTTATAAAAGTTGTCAATATAAATCAGTCACTGACTTTTATTTAAGTCATACTTATAGAAGTCATTATCAGTCAGCATACGTCGCTCTTAGTCCTTAATGTTCCATTTACTACGGCTTATATAAATGACTTTTATAAGTATGACTTAAAATTTAAAAGTCAGTTACTGATATTAATAACTTTTATAGGTAAAAGTCACTGACGGATTTTTATTGATGACTTTTATAAGTAAAAGTCTTTAATAACTGTTATCTAAGACAATATTTATATTATTTAAATAAAAATCAAACATAATTGTTACTTTTGATTTATAAAGAAAAAATTAGACATAATTGTTAATTCAGGGGCAATTAAATAAAAGTCCAAAAATTAGTGTTAAAGAGCGGTTTTAATAATAAAAGTTGTAACTGTTACGGTCCCTGGCTGAAATCCCTGTAGTTACTCCAAAAATTTACTATATATTTTATCGTATGTTACAATGCATTTTTTTTCTTGTGGCCGGAATTATCGTATGTGTCATACAAAAATGTTTTGAACATAGTAAAAAAATTTAAATAAAAAATTTCAAACACTTTTTGAAAAGGAGAAAAAACGCTCTCCTGTAAAATTTAGTTTCTGGCTCATACGATAATTTTGCGCAAAGGGGTCGATATTATAGCACATAAAATGGTCACGTTGTACGTACGGAGGACGAGGTTCTAGTGGGAAGATTCTTCGACTTAACGCCCACGAACGGGCAACAGAAGCAGCAATGCCAACGTATAAAATGGAGGGACCCAGATTAGAAGGAAAGAGGCAATGGGCGAAGTTTTTTGGTCTCGCCTTAAACCAACAAGATACTTGCGAGAGGTTCACTAAAATATTTCTCATATTGTCCATTGTATTGCCGGGCTTTGAATTAAGTTCCGTTGGCTACTTGTATCCACCCCAGCGACTTTCTTGTGAGTTTTGATGAAGTACGACTCCAGAAGGATACGGGGTTTGGTGCTAAGGCAGCGCAGAAGCTCAGAAGAGCCTTTTATATGAGAGGTTTAGTTCAGCGCTTGGCTATAGTCCCGTATGTCCAGCAGAAGACTGTCATGAGGGATGGCTTCAAGGATGCCCTGTTTAGTCTATTCCATAGCCATGCAGTTTTTTGCAATGTCATTTCGCAATGTAACCCAAACCAGTTTACAGCTATCTCTGCCTAAAATCTGCGTCATAGAATCCTCCTCATCCAACTTTACCAAGCAACTTTGACCCCGTCCGTGGATATGTCAACTGGACGTCTGTTCCAAAGTTCACCACTCTGCTGTGTAGCCTTTAAGACGGATAGGCGTAGAGAGGGATACCATCGGTATCAGTATCTTCAGATGCGAAGTCAAAGTCTTCAGTCCCTTCTTATACGTCAGGTTGAAGGGGAGACTAATGCCTATTAGTCTGATGGCGGGGCGGCTTTCGACAGCCTTACCCAACCAAAATTTGAAGATAAGCCGGAGAAGATTTATAGCCGCAGTGGAATATGATAACATTGACTTTATTGCCAAGAGACATTATAGGCTAGGTAAGGTAAGCTGGCAAGCCACTACGTGGCTTCGCATAGGCCATTAATGTCCATAGCGTTACCAGATAAACTACGACAGCTTATCACTGAGTACCAGAAGCAATGTTGAAGAACATCACACTCCTCTTGGCAATACCCTATTTTGGCGGTGGCATCCAGATAAGGCAGAAATTGGGTGGAGACCCAAGATATTAATCCGCAGCCCGATAAGGGCAGGACTCTCGCAGAGGATATGTTCTGTTGTCTTCTCTGTCGATTTGCATCTCCTAAAGATCTGGTCATTGGTCAGAGCCAGTTTAAATGCGTGCGATGACAGCAGACAATGTCCCGTTAGAACAACCACCACACACTCTGCGTGTTCCGAATCTTTGTCAGGTCGAGCTCCCGTTTTATCGCTTTGAGGGAAATCGGCACTTCCTCAATCAGCAGAGTTACCGACAGAGCGCATTTTTTGGCAATGCTGTCGGCCTTCTAATTGCCCGTGACGCCGGTGTACCACTGAACCCAGAACAGATGTACATCGGTACCAGTATATAGCGAATACATGGATTCCCTACACTCCGCCACACTTTTTGATAAAGTGCCGTGCGATAGTAGCGCCTATATAGCAAGCAGCCTGACTGTCGATATAAAGATTCACCTGATCATTCACTAGGTTGCTGCTCAGTAGCTTCGCCGCCCTCTTTATGGCCAATACTACCGCCTCGAAAATGCCAAAACCCACCAAATAATTTAATTTTAGTATTTAACCTGACTTGTTTATATTTAAAAATATTCATATCTAGCATTTTCTATATTCTCTCTCCGCAGAGGAAATCGCCCGCATGGATGAGCTCATCTCCTCTTCCCACCATCATCAGCACTCCACCATGGCAACATCGCACCATCACAAAATCGAACGCACTTCCATACGCACCTACTACTCGAACATGGATGTTAGTCAAACGCAAATGCATAATCAACAGCGCAACTCACGCCAGCAACAGTTTCGCCAACAACAGCAGCAATTTCAGCAGCCTATACATACCTACGCACCGGACCTATTACCGCGCCATCCCCAACATAATCCCAACCCATATGCCGTGCCGTTAACGCAAGGCAGCATGCATCCGCAACCGGCTGGACGTAAACAGCCTCAACTAAACCGCGGCGGCAATAGCTATGATTACGAGCTCGAGCGCTACATCGATGTGGTCGACGATGATCAAGACGTCGACGCTGATTACGAAGATGACGAGCTAACTGCTGGTTATCAGCGTGGCGTTGGCCAACCGCCGGCACGGCGCACCTCATTCATGCCACGCGGGCCTGGGCGTCGCAATCACACCACTAGCATGATGTCACAAATTCCAGGACAGCGCAAGTATGCCTACGACGAACTGGCACTGCCTGGCGCGAGTTTACAAACAGCCAAGGCACGTATGCAACACGCTGCGCCAGTGCGGGTGCCACCACAACCACAACAACACCACCCACAAATGCGCATACGAAGCCCCAGTTTGCCTGTCATTCGTCATCAGGACTATCTAGCACGCCAACCCCAGCCAATGTTGGCTGCAGAGAAAATGCCACCACACGCCACGCAACTGGCACCGGCGGCATGCGGTATTGGCATTCCTGTTGGTGCGCCTGGCAACGCGCCACATCGATCTAACAATCCAAACAATCCTGGTTGCCAGGAGGAAGACACCTCTGGCTATCGCAGCGATTCGCCGAAGAATCCACACACACCGGAAATCTGGTACAATGATGGCGCCAGCCTGCAAGGGAGCAGCAGTACAACGAATAGTGGCGGGAACGGTGCTGATGGCAGCGGCGTGGGAGTGAGTGCGATTCCCATTGTCTCTACTGCAGATGGTCGTATGGGAAGCGTTGATGAAATGAGCGATGGCAATGCAAGGCGCGCAAAAAGATCGATAACGGGTCAACAATTCGCTAAAAGTCAAAAACAACAACAAATACAGCATTATGCATGTGACGAAGTGCAGCAGCAGCAACAGCAGCAAGTAATGAATTCCAGCTACGTCGTGGCTCACTCGTGTAACAGCGGCATGGCAGACAGTTGCCAGGGAAGGTAAGTGTGGTTGGGGTTGAAACGCGTGGGCGCTTGTTTTATCGAAATGTCTGCCTAGGTGACGGTTCCTAGGCTCCCTTATAAAATTTCTAAAGGCATTTAACTTAATTCTTTACTTTTTTTCTTTGCAGCTACTACATGCCACCACTGAGCCCCTCCAACCACAGTACGCGCGATATCTCCACTTCGAATACATATCCCATTCACCCGGGCGACCAAAACGATTACTACGCAACCACAACAACAGCACAACAGGCGCATGAGGAGCGCGAACGTGCCAAGTGGTCCAATTACAATAACAATAGCGTTCATAGTGAGTACTCACTGAAGCAGAGCAACGGACCAAACTGGTTGAATCGTGGTCGTGGTCTGCATGAGTTGAAAGACAGCGAAGACGATACGCAATCAATGCACTCCTCCTACATACGAGGTCAGAACGCACCCGTTGATCCGGTCACTATGGCCGAACGTATCGATAAACGCCGAAAGGCAGCCGAGTACCACAATGCGATTAAGCAACAACTGCACGAGCGAGAAATGCTGCGCAAGTGGGAGATCGAGCGACACAAGC
>JAPVRG010227122.1:0-10941 GCA_029783565.1 Rhagoletis cerasi | reverse complement strand
GAAGTTGGTCTTTTGATTGATATGCCAAAGCAAAAAACCGGCAACACAAATGATGGCAACACTGCGAGAAGATTCTTTGGAGATCCTGAAATAACATCAGACATAACCGGCATAAACATCAATCTTTTGAAAAGGTTTCATACAATATTTTCATGCATAGGATGTGGGTTTCAAATAAATTCTGAAGCTTTTGACCACTATGTGACAGAGACAAGCGTACATAAAATTCTGTTTCATGGAAAGAGTATAATCGTGTTTGCTATTCTTCCTATTGGTCAACTTTCGGAAGAAGCTCAAGAGTCCAGAAACAAAGATGCACGAAACTATCGTGAACTTTTCACCACAAAAAAGTCAAGAATTTGTAGTAACTTGGATTTGCTGCACAGATTGCTGATATCGTCAGACCCGTTCATAAACAGTTTGCGGAAAACCCCTAGGTCAAAGCGGCGAGCATTAACGAGTGAAGTTATTGGCTTATTATCTGAACCAGAGCATGTCGACGATATTGACTCCGACTAACTTTATACCAGTTATAATATCACTTTTTTTTTATAAGTATGTATGTATTTCGATTCAGTTTTTACAAATATATATTCCTATGTTGTGTTTGACTTTGAAAATAAATTTTTTTAAATATTAATCAAAAGCCTCTAAGCCAAAGTTAAGAAATCTTAACAATTTTTATTTATATTGGCACTGGAAAATGCTTTTAAAGTAGAAAATATGATTATGTGAAATTTCACCTTATATGAGGGCAAGGAGAAAAAGTGGGCGGATCACGCCCATTTTTATCCTCAAATCAGATTTAGGTATCTGCAACCACACTGCAAAATTTCAAATGAATTGCTCCATTGGTTTGGCTGTTATTAATTTTGGCATCCTAAAAGTGAAAAAAGTTACACTGTGTCGGGGGAAAATACCTTGAAGTTATGTAAAAAGCTAAACCTCGGAAGCGCAGGTCCACAAAACTTATGCGCAACCCATCTTCTTGTAAATGTAAACAATGTTAAAGAAATAAAGATAAAATATCTAAAAAGTTTTTCACGTTCTTTGCGTAGGGCAAGTAAATAGCGCCACCGACGCACAGTGATAGAAACTGTTGATTTAGCGGCGATTTATTAATAACTTCTGTAATTTTTTTATTTATTTTGTAGATAAATATGCGACTAATCAAAATTAGTATGAAAATAATTTTTTATTTAAGTTCAAATTTTTTTTTCTCATAAAACTGTACTCGATATCTGGCCGGTTTGGCCAGAATCAAAGACTCCAATTTTTATAAAACTTTTTTTTAAACATCATTGCAAAATTTGGTATGAATCGGATAACAACATCATTTCAAAAGAAACACCTAAGATTAATTTTTCCCTTTCATGTACATGTAAGAGAAATGGTCGATCTAGCCGGAATTTATCTATAACTTTCAAATTAAAATTACTTTTGCTGAAAAATTAATTAATTTTTAATAAAAAGATATTGCACAAATAAAAATTAATAAAACTAAAATTTTGTTTTGGTTAAACGTTTTTTTATTAATGTTTTTAAAATACGCAGTTTAAACGTTATTCAGAATCTGATGAGATCAAATCTGATACATCTTCCTCGACATCTTTATTTAAGGGAAGCCTGATAATGTCTATGAATCACTACAACCTTTTTCGAATAGAGTGAATGCACCAAGTCTTCCATAGTGTTTTCGCGGGAGCTTTTTCGAGTGTGGCGTAACCGAAAGCCTCTTAGATCTTTGTTTTTGGCCTCGAGAGCTTCTTCCGACATCATACCTATTGGTAGAGAAACATGTCTTATGATTTCTGCACCATGAAGTAAGATTTTTGTGTTTTCCAAAGTTCTTTCGAACTCGATGGTTCTGCCTCCATTTCGAGGCCAACTTTCTGGCGAAATTTGTAATTCTCTCGGATATTTCAGTGCATTCACTTCTTTCATATCTACTTGCATCAATAACATTAGCTCTGTTTTTGTACCCACTTTCCAGCAAAATCCAGTAACAATTGTTACAAGTTTTCATGGTCTGGCGTTTTCGTACGCAAAAAACTTGCAAAGTTTTACTGGGCTTTTACTGGATAAATTTTTACTTGCAACAATTTGCCAGTAAGAAAAACAGCTGTTTACATGCTGCTTCTTGCATTTTACACAAGTGAAGGAATAAATTTTGGAATTAAGAAGTTAAAAATGCCAAAATATAACTATTTAATTAAAATTTAATAAAACTAGTAACTACTAGCAAGGTTAGCGTTTTCGTACTTATTTTTGGATAGTTGCTGGTAAGTTACTGGATATTTTTTGCTGGAGAATACGTGAACAGAGCTATTATTGTAGATGTATGTCTGCACCGCCAGAAGTTTTTTGGAAGAGTTACTTTTCTCATCCAATACTGCATATAGCACTCGCTTGGACACTGACATTGTTGCTAAAAAATTTTATTGAATAATATCGTGCAACCACTGCAACTCATTTTGGACATTTTCACAACACAAAACATTCAACTAATTTTTAAAATTAAATTCATACCGAACCCAGTCGAACCTCGAAAGTTTAGCTCTATCAAAGCTTAAATTATTTGTAAATAGTATACATCTTACTATCATTCAAATTAACATCAATTTTTTGAACGCAACACAATCACAGGTCACAAACACTTATTTTGTTATTTAATACATAATTAAAATAAATTCTATGAAAAAATTGCAGGAAGTAGCAAAAATTGTCCGGAAAGTGGTTGGCTGCGGCTGATGGCACATATGTTGTATGTTTGAAGCTTACAGCTGTGCGAATATTGAGATCAAAACAAAACAAAAAGTGTTTCTGGCCTATCGGATATGTTAGTAATTGATTACAAAACTATATTGACGCCAGAAAAAAAATTATGCTAGAAGCATAAAACTATAAAACCTAAATATTTATTTACACTTGGGTATTTTGATGGGCAATAAATATGCAGCGGTAAAGCGCTACGTCGAGGTTTGTGAGCATTTGACGTACTGGCACCACAGCTTAAAAGTACGTTTATGTAGAGATTATCCTCCTAAAAAACAGATTAGCCAAACAAAATTCTTCCTCCGTTAATCTGTAATTATAAATAATCTCAGAGCAAACCAATAACTTTTCGGTGTCCAACCTAGTTCTATCGATTATTTTTGCGAAGAGGTGAAACGTCAAATGAAAAAGTAAACAAAAATGGTCGGTAGCCAGGTAAGAGAGGTTTGTAAGGGTAATTTTAATAAAATATTAAGTTAAAATATATTTAAATTGCTTAATTTAGCAGAAAAAAGTGATCACAGTGGAACAGAGAAGAAATTTAACTTTTCCTTGAGTTGTGAAAAAAAGCATAACAAATTTGACAGATAAAAATCCGAGATTTTACTGTGTAAAAGAGGTGATTAACGAACGAGCTTTGATTGGGATTATATTTATATGTAAACATGCTTTAAGCTCACAAATGTGTCATCAAGCGGGGTTGCCATTTTTGTTTTATACTCAACACCAGCGGATTTTTTATCCGGGAGATTTTTTCTTATGCTCCTTATAAAATGAGTAATTCTAAAATTTCTCTTATCAGCCATAACGTACTAGCCGTTATTATTGATTAGTGAAATTGTTCTGCTTTCACCAGAACGATTCAAGGTATTACGTAAACGACCGCTACTGTGCTGGTCAACTGAGCTGGTAGTGGCTAATTCATCCACAATTTGACATATTTTAACGACTAGTAGTAGTAGTAGTAGCAGGGCCTAAATTCGAACCCAGTTTCCGACCAACATCAAAAAATAAAAATAAAAGTTTTTTCTAATAGCGGTCGCCCCTCGGCAGGCAATGAAAAACTTCCGTGTATTTCTGCCTTGAAAAAGCTTCTCATAAAAATACAATCGCCGTTCGTGACAACATGACTGTTTGCAAATTTTCTTGATCCTATTCGGTAAGCGTTTCGCAACTTCCAAAGCTAAGTTACAATAACGTAGCGTTTATATCGAGTATTTTTTTATTGAAATATATCAATATAATCGAAATGTAAAATAAGTGTGTCGATTTCAACTGTTCCAATTTTGAAATCTGACCTGAAAGTCTGGTTGAAAGCATCTAAGTATTAACCCTTTTCTTACATAAGTATGTTCATATATAAACTTGGACCAAAAATAAATGTATATGAATTACTCCATAATTAAGTCAACTCTTGATAAACGCACATTGTGCTTGCCGCAATTGCTTCATCGTAGTAAAACCTGAACTCTCAACAATGCTTTGACCTTCAAAATCCGGACACGCCCTTAAGTCGTGTAAACCCTCTGCTCCTCGACTTAATTGTTTATATTGCTAAAAAAAAACTTATAAATGCTAAAACAAGCAGTAACTTACTAGCATAACCTTTAAGCTGTAGTTCCCTTTTTGGTTATAATAAAGGTGAGCGTTTTGTGGTGGAACTTATCCTTACGCGGGTGCCATCAATACACCCCACCACTCCGGGAATGCCATGTTTTACATAAATGCCTAGTGAAATCTTCCTATTTTCTTCATTGGGTTTGCTTATCTTTATCCTCTGTAGGCACAAATGGCTCTAGAAAACGTTAGAGCTTCCGTCAGCACTTTGCTGAAACCAGATTGCGTCATCGACACGTCGCAATCTTCACCAAAAAATCGTATCTTTCTTGCTGGTTCCGAATCCGCCGTCAACGTGTCCAACAAATATTTAAAGGCCGAAAGAAGTTGGACGTAAAAAGGTGTTAATGTTGTTGTAGCGGCTGCAACAAGCCCACCTAGATCGGTTGATATCTCAGTCGTTGTCGTCAAGCTCAACTAACGGAAGACCTAAGAAGCGTTCAGCCTCTATGGCATCTGTCCACAGAGACAAAGGCGTTAGTTGTGTGGGTTTTCCGGGCATACGAAGAGATGTTTCGAGTCATGGGGTGACTCTCCTCTCTCATGCCGGACATTCGTTTGGCACATCTGCATCCAATCTGCTCAGGTATGAGTTCAACCCATTGCAGCAGCCAGATCGAAGTTGGGCTATTGAGGTCCTAGTCTCATGAAGCAGACGAAGCTCCGTCTCGTCTGTCAGGTGGGTGTGTGCCTAGAACGGTATTCACAGGTCTGGAGTCTACATAACTTAGGACTGACTCCCTGTGAATGTCGTTCAGGGTCTGTCGGTAAGCTGTCAGGTCCAGAGGTTGCTTTATGAACCTCTGGACTTCGTCCGTCATTTAGTATAGATGCCTTTTGACATGCTCTGTTCGGGTGACCATGTCTGTGGCTCCCTGCCAGGAATTGCATGCAGAGCATTGTTGTGTGCTCCTTTATTGCGTAGTTTAGAACCGGCCGGCCAATTGCCTTGTATTTTGCCAACAATGTTTCTTTGTCTTTGCCTTCTTTGTGCTGCCGGCTAGCGACTTGAGGACCTTGTTGCGGCTCTGTACTCTATTGACAATTGCGGTTGTGTGCGTCGAGAAAGAGAGCAGACTGTCGAAGATGACTCCAAGGATTTTCGGGTTGTTCACTAACGGAATTGGTTTGCCATCAACGTGAATACCCAGTTGCAGTCTGACCTCTTTCGTACAGATGGTGAAAAGGATGGTCTGATGCCAAGGTCAGCACAGGTCGCCATGATATGCTGTTTAACAGACCAGCGCTGACTTTTGCTATGTCTGGCGAACTGCAGCAGCTGCTCATAATCCTGGTGGGTGCGTCGTCGTTCATTGTGCAGAATGTCGAATCGTCTATCTGCTCAGCCAACTGTGTTACCCTAAGATCATTTGACAGGCTTGAATACCAAAGATTGTGGTGCGCATTGAAGTCTCCAACTACCATACGGTGTTCACCTTTGAGGAGCGCACCTAATTCAGGGTGATTTCCTGCCGGCCAGCCTGTGACAGGGGCTATGTAAATGTTAAATATTTCGAGCTCGACATCGCCTGACCGGATAGCTATGCCGTGATATTCTAGGGGGGTATCCCTCGGTCGATGTCTGCTTCGATAAGACGATACTGCACGGTGTGGTGCGTGATGAACGCTAAACCCCCTCCATTATCTCTCTCGCGATCACGACGGTACACGTTGTGTCCGGCGCCATTCACCAAAGTTGAATTGCTGTGCAACTTCGTCTTTTCGACCGCAGCTATAAATACTCCGTGCCTTCCCATAAAGACTGTTATCTCCTCGATCTTGCTCTGAAGCCCGTTACAGTTGAAATGGAGGAGCTTCGTGTGGTTCGGGAGACGTGTTATTGTGTGTGGCTTCAGGGAAGTGTGCTGTCTGGCCGCCGTTGGATGTGTGCGCTGCTGAGGAGGGTGCTGCCCTGTGGTGGTAGCGGGTAGCAGCGCAACACGGCCCTCGAAATTCCTCGTCTAATCTCGCGTGGTGCGAAGACCTGAACATGCCCTAAAGAGGCACCAGCCATGGCAAGTATTTCACTTGACTGATGTCACATTACGGTATATCCTGGTCTGACACACTGTGGGGTGTTGGTGTTGAGCTGCTCAGGTGGACTGGTGTTGGCCGTGGAGGCCGCTCTGTTTGAGCAGCAGGGGGCCGCATAAGATGTGGTCCACTGCCTATGCGTCCGTAAGCCTGAGCAGACTCGAAGGTGACTCCACCCGTTGCAAACATAACATTTTACAGTGGAGTTGGGGTGGAGTCGTTTCCGGCATACACAATAGGTATGAACCTCTGGCCCAGGGTTAGACTCGATTCCAGCCCTGAGCAGGAGGATTCGTAACAGATGTAGCCCTATGGACGAACAATTACTGAGATACTTCGCCGACCTAAACCGGGTTAGATTGCCGAAACAACAGCCCTTGATCGGGTAAAACCCGAGTCATTCCGGTACGTAGAACCAGCTGTCGTGGGAATGGTTAAGTTTTTTGCCTACTGACTTTGGGTTATTGTGTCCAAGCACGTAACCCAAATCAAAGAATTTGTACATACAGGTGTAGTAGAAGGATTAAACTTTAATTTTAAACAAATATTTCGAATTCCCGAGCACAAATTTATTCATAATTTCAGTTTGAAATTTACGCCACCAACTAGCTCTAGCAAAGGGTACAATTAAGCTATTTGCACACTTATTTTGGGTTCCCTGCAAAACTAGAATGACGGAAACTACAACACATTCACACAAATTTTCGATTGTCACTAATACATACAGGCCTGTTCTGAAATCGTAAGTAGAAAGTTTTTCAAATTGAAACTGCTGAAAACACATAATTTAAATCAAATTCATCGATTTAGTCAAAAATTTGGTCTTTTTGTTAAGAATTATCCAAAAAAAGTTTTGTAAATCGCACCGATTTGATAAATTGTAAATGTGAAAATTCGCAATGAAAAAATCTCAGAATAAAACATTATGCAATTTTTTTTTTGCATGAATAGGAATGGTGAAATTTTGAGAAAAGAAAAATGGCAAAACAAGTAGAAAGTTTTTCAAATTGAAACTGCTGAAAACACATAATTTAAATCATATTCATCGATTTAGTCAAAAATTTGGTCTTTTTGTTAAGAATTATCCAAAAAAAGTTTTGTAAATCGCACCGATTTGAAATCGTACGATTTTCAGAACATGCCTGATAAATTGTAAATGTGAAAATTCGCAATGAAAAAATCTCAGAATAAAACATCATGCAATTTTTTTTTGCATGAATAGGAATGGTGAAATTTTGAGAAAAGAAAAATGGCAAAACAAATAAAACAGTGTTGCCCAATTGTCAAAGCGGACTAAAAATAAATAGTTATACTGAGTTATACGAACAATAACTTAAAACTGGCTGTTATGGCAGCAAGTGAGTTGCAACTTTTTGTGAATTTTGCGGCTTAATGTTCAGCCATTTTTTTAGTTTGCAGCTTCAGCGGTGGGAAATCTAAAGTTTTGTGACAAAAAGTTATTTGCAGGTAAATACTATTATATTATAATCAGCTAAGTGCAGAAAAGAAAGAATGTGAAAAAGTGCCGCTACGGGCCTGTGCCGAATCAGATTGGGGCGAGTGCAGTGCCACCGCAAATGCACTAGATTCTATCGCGGAAAGTCCATTTTCATTCTCCGACTCTGAATGTCCGTCGGAAAATGAATTCTCCGAAATATCATGTGAAGAAAAATGCAAGGAAATAAAGATGTGGGCAATTGAAAATAGTGTCCCGCAGGCTTTGTTGAGTCCCTTGCTTTGTGTTCTTCGAAAAATCGGTGTTAATGATTTACCGTTGTCCGCGAAAACTCTTTTGCATACAAATAAAAAAAGGACAAATTCAGAACATTTCTGGAGGGGATGTTATGTAAATATATTGGCATTCAAAACTATTTTGAAGATGATTCTTTTTATTATTATTTATTTATTTATTATTTATTCATCATTTTCTTAATGCATGCATATTAATAATCAATTAATTTTTGTATTAAATACATCTAAATACTATGCTGCATAAGAGAAGTAAATGGCATTTTTTATATTAAAAACTAAAATAGTACTAAATGCCAGACTTGTTGTGGGGTGAACAATATGAATATTTGCTAATAATGAAAATACTGGTTTACCCGGCGTTTACATGAGACACTTTTGCCAAGACAATAGCAATACAGTCACACTTTTTCACTAATACACTCACACAAAGACAATTGTCTTGCTCACCGTCTTTGATTTTTCGAAGACAATGATGAAGACATTAATTTTGACGTTTCGAGGAAATAAGAGGAAGGCAAGGGAACACATGCACAAATGTCGCGGAAAATGAAAAGCTATATTAACTAAGAGGTTTTTAATTAATAAATTATCAAATATTCAGTAATGAATATGAATAGCGAGAAAATTATTCGAGACGACACACACGGCGGCTTGTTAGAAATGAATTGTTTCATTAAATGTCTAGACGCCTACGTCACAGAGACAATTTTTCTGTTTTTTGACAGCTAATACATATCCTCAATTGTCTTCAGAAAAGTGTGTAATATAAACGCAGCGTTAGAGCTAAGAAGAGATCAATACAAAGCCAAGAGACTTGAGAGAATAAATATATTTGTATACGTAGATAGGTGCTATAGTACCATAGTTACAATATTTTGTTATACGTTAGGACTAGGTTACAATATCGACCTCAGCAAGGCTTCCGTTTCACAGTGGTTAAGATTTCTAATTCTCTGTACAGAAGCAGGAACGTACGAGTAGGCGGAACATGTACAGATGGAAGTAAGTTTTTCCGTAAGTTATAAATTTCTGACGGAAAGCTTTCTAGGTAGCCAGATTTAATAAAAAAGATTTTTAGAACTTTGAAACAATATAAATGCTGGCATGGAAGCATATCGAGTTTTCTAAAAAATTGCATAGAGTGAGATCTGCTGTTAGCGTTGCAAATTCGTCTAATTATGCTTTTTTGAAATGTTACAATGGGTGACAATTTATTAGCCAAAGCGCCACCCCAGAAGGTGATACCATATTGCAGCTTTCGGTAACTTTTTACTTCGTGGAAATATGAGGTGGAAAAATATGCAATTAATTCCGATTTATTTTATAACTTACAGGTTACATGTGCACGCTTTTTTCTTCTTACGCTTCCATTTTGATTTTCGCTTCTTATTACCATCAAGCAATATATCGATGGTCCTCTGCAATAACGACACAATTCAAAATTCAAAAAATAAAAACCCTTGCTACTGTTAAGTGTCTCATGTCTCTAATCCTTGTCCAATCCATCTCTAATTCTTACTAAAGTAAGTAGTAAGCATTACTAAAGTATTTAGTGAAGATTAGATATGGATTAGACATGGATTAGACACACGAGCCACTTAACAGTTGTAAGAGTTTTTATATTTTGAATTTTGAATTGTGTCGTTATTGCAGAGGACCATCTATATGTATACATGATTTAATAATTGAATCATGATATGTATACATATTTAGAAGCTGTCAAAATTCTGATGTTCGTATTCACCACGAGAAATGTCAAAATTTGCATTTGATCTGTCAGAATTTTCTCTTTTCTATCAATTGGCACACAGCCATAATAAACCATTTTTAGCGTGGACACAGAACACAACTTTTTCAGGCGGTAGAAGTGACGAATGGTGTAAAGAAAGTATTGTTTTAGCGTATGAATATGTTCAAACCAATTCAAACGAAAATTAGTATTGGTACCTGTAATTCACAATGGTTAAGAAACATCTGCATGCTGATACGGGCAGTTCACTGCGTATTCCCCAAAAGTTCGGTGTGAATTGCAGGTATCAATACTAATTTTGCGCAGTTGGAGGACCTAGCAGGTAATCGTACATATGTACTTATTAAACGTCTGAATGGGTTGATTCATATAGTGTTTCAAGACATTCTCTTACAACTCAGAGACATGATCAACACAACAATAACACAGCGTTCGAACCGAACAATAAGTTAACAAAGAGAGTGAATGTCACTCACTACGCTGAAGTAAGTAGATAGAGAAATCATTGCTTCTACCACCCACTGTGTTTTGCACTCGAAAGGCAACACATTCGGCAGGCAATTGATTCGAAATACAATTGCATCGAATTTTGCGAGTGGAGTGTTAAGCAGCTATACATTTGTACATATGTGTGTGTATATTGTAATGGCACCACTAGCAATACGGCAGCACCAATTCGGCGCTGTCGGAATGTTGGCAGCAGTGCAAAAACTTATGCAGCGTTTTTGCTGCATTTAAAATGCAAAACATTCAGCACTTTCGAACATATATTTTCGAAGAGCGTTCATGCTATCGCATTTAATAAATGTACATTTACTCAAGTTCGAAATCGTATATATTTGACAAACAGCTCCGTTCCGGACGTTCATTCAGATCCGTATCAATAACGATCAATTCGCACAGTGAGAAAAACATGCTGAAAAAACATACTGAAACATTAAAAAATAAATTTTAAACAAAAGAATTAATATAAAAACTACAATTGTTTTAACCATAGCCGAAAATTTGTTTGT
>JAPVRG010227103.1:0-11659 GCA_029783565.1 Rhagoletis cerasi | reverse complement strand
GACTTTTTTCGTCATGTTTCCCAGCAGATTCGGATTCTACATGAAATTCTAAGAAGAAAAGTCCTCAATGTATTGAATATAAGTTATTCTTGGTGTTGTAAAGGGGCTGCATAAAACAAAAATTGCTGTTATTTCGTATGTCCGCAGTTTCCGATCGAAAGTGATGACTCGAGCATGAAGGTGGTACGGTGGCGTGCTTTAACATCCGTGGAAATAGGGGCCATGGGTCTTATTCCCTTTTTTTAGGAAATAATGTCCGTGGTTGTAGTTTCTAATTCAAAAAAGAAATAAATCCCGCGAACTTTATTTCCCTTTTTTTGGGGCCTTATTTCAATTCATCCACATTTCCATGCATCCAACGTGGACACCACGCTCGCGCGGGCCCCCTCACGGTAACGCCAGAAAATGTATTTGTTTACGATGAGAAGTTGGTTGTTTGTGTGCCCACGCCGAAGAACTGCTGCGTGGAATATGCAGCCGTAACATTGGACAAATTACAGTCATTTTCGAATATAAGAGCCGAAATTCAAACTTTTATTCCGGGGAAGTCATTTATAAAAATCCCGGATAATGCATTTTTTGGGCTTATACCAAAAATCCGCTTAATGAAGCAACCGCTCTAATAGAATATTCATAGGAATTCGCCTTGGGGATTTTTATGTGCATTTCATCAAATGGTTCACACATTTTCAACTTAAAAAGCGGTCAGATTTTTTAAGCGGGAAATATATTTAGCAGGAATTTTCGTGTATATTGAATATGGGAATTTTTCGTGTCCTAACTTTTTTAACTCATAAGAGGGGAAATCCATTAACCGGGGGTCTTATATGCGAAAAAAATTTATTGTGATTCCTTAAGCTGCTTTCATAAAAATATATGGCTTTATACAGCCGCGGGCTTTATTGCATTTTGTCGGCATTCATTTATTTTTTGAAAGAGAAAAGTCGCCCACGCGAATTGAGGTGAGCTAACCGGTGAGCCTAGATGGTGCCTTTTCTACCACTTGTATGACATGAGGCTAGAAGAAGTGTTTTCTCTGACTTACAAGAAAGGAACAAGCAGACCATGAAAACCGCACCCGAAAAAGTGGCATGACCAAACCGACCGAGTAGCTTATGAGCGAGAAATCGAAGAGTCATAGAAATCGGAGGAGAGAAATTGCGCTTGCATAAAAGCTTTAATTACACTGTAATAGTTTTTTTTTTTAATTTTTCAAAAACATTGCCGGAGGGGACGGTTTCACCCTAGCTCGGGTATGGAGAATCGAACTGCATCAATAGTTTTTAAGTTTTTTGCATGCCTTCAAACAAAATTTCTTTTTTAAACTTTACCTACAAGGGAAATTTTTCAGGTGGTATACCTTATTTTATGGTCTCTAACTTCTATCTGGTTAATTTTTTCTGAAACATTTATTTGTAAAGTTCCTCAGAATGTCTTAGGCCTTAACTTCGGTCGACCGGGCAATACTAATAGTTCCTGAAGATGCCTTCAGATTTAAGGGGAAATATCGACGAAATAAAAATAATTAAAGCACCAAAAACTTGAATGTTTTATTTACAACACGGGTTTGAGCTCAAACAAAAATTACTAAATTATAATAAACGGCCAATAACAAACACAACCATTAAAAAATAAGTATTCGACACTTTTAGTCACAAAAAAAAATGTGAAACAGAGGGTAGACTCCAATATTTCTAGGTTTTTGAGGTCGCTGAAAAAAATAAATTCAATTGACCATTTTCCCGCTACCCTCCCCTTACAACCACCCCTGGGGATTGAAATTTCATTTTTTATGCAAAGTCGAGATGGATGTGTATTCTTATGTTTTTTGTGCCGCTGAAACCGAAAATGCCTACAGAAAATTAATTATACTTCTCACTTATTCCCTAGAACACCGCTTACTGCACCCTGAGAGAGGTCGAACTTTGAATTTTCATACAAACTTGAGACGTATGTGTATTTGTGTTTTTGGGGCGCTTTAAACCGAATATGACCGTAAAAAAAATGTCCACACCTTTAATTACCCCCTAATGGGCTCAAAACTCACAATTCCAACTACCCATAGCCAGTTCGCTGTTTATTATAACCAGGGACGGTAATCATTATGAGTAAAATAATTTAAATCAGTATTTAATCATAATTTTATGATTTTTAACCTTATCGCTTAAAAATAATAATTAATATTTGAGTTTTATTTTTCGCTCAACGGAAATAATTATTATTTAATTTTTACTTTTTCGATCACAAATAATGATAATTTTTTGAGTTTTATTTTTCTACTTAAAATTTATGATTGTTTATAAAATTTAAAAGGCCATACAGGCGCAAGCAACTAAATTTTTGACCTGAAAATTTTACGGGTTATTCCCTTTATAAGGGTGTGGCTACCTCTGAGGAGGATACGTCGGAAATAATGACAGTTTAGTTTTTGAGTTTTTTGAATGATCATTATTCTTAAGTGAAAAAACAAAACTCAATAATAATTATTATCTTTGAGCGAAAAATATAAAATCATAAAATAATCATTATTTTTGATCGAAAAAATAAAACTCAAATATTAATTATTATTTTTAATCTTTATTGGTTAAACTCGAAAAATAAAAATCATTGTAAATTACAGTAGGGCGTACGAACCCTAATACGTGAGTATAGTTAAAATTGTATTACGAAGATTACAACTTGTTGATTTCTTTGGTTCAAATTTAAAAAATAATGATTATTTTCCGTCCCTGATTATAACACTAGGAAATTAGGAACCGACTGTGGATAGTGGCGGTAAATCCATCCATATATGTATTTGAATTAGAATCCCTACAGAACCTTTCACCTTCTTTAATAAACATAAAATCGTTCCTTTCTTAGAGTGGCTGTCTACAGCCAAATACAAAAGATACACTTAAATAATTGAGCAAGCGAATAAGTCGATAAATTAAGTTCGTGTTTTAGCTCCAGCAAGATATTAAACTTTAATTAAACAACGACAAACTAAACAGGAAAGCATTTAATTTCCTAAAGACGAAGAAATTGCATTTCTTTTTGTTTTTCAAAGAAGTGCAAAACAATGAAAGAACTCAGCAATTGTTTAAATAGTTAATGGAAGTGTACCAGAAGTAGGCGCTCACACACACATACCAAGAGGCACACAATCAGCAGGAAAATTAAAACGAAATAAAAAACAACGAAAAACAATTGCAGCAAAATTAATTGGCAGTTCCGTGTTTTAATTGAAAAAGAAGTGGAATAGTAGGAAAACAACGAAGAAAAAATCAAATGAAATAAGAAGAGAAAGTTTAAGAAGAATGTAGAAAAATACTAAAACTAAAACAGCAATAAAAATGGATCTGCTGCATTTATAGACGAACGATTGTTAGGGAGGAAAGGTAAGCAAGTAATGAAAAATAAATTAAAGTTTTGCTACTACAAGGAAAAATAAAAGATTGCAATAGAAAATTAAAATGAAAAAGAAAAAGGAAGAAAGCAAAATACGAAAAAGAAGAGGAATCGGACAAAACCTAACAAGTAATGAATAGACAATGCGCACTATAAGAATGCATCAAAATAAAACAAGCTTCATTGTGGTAAGACTAGAAATATTTTATTACAAGAAAAAAATCTAACTAAAGAAAAATACAAATATCCTAGAAATCTTAGTTGTTTGTAGCAGTAGATTAGAAGCTAAAATAAGAGGTACAATGAATTGTATAAGAAAATTGCAAAAAACAAGAGTAAGCAGGACAAAGGCAAGAATCTGTAAAGAGAGTTACAACGAATTACAGTGGTCCTCCAATATAACGAACCTAATTCGTGAAAGCGAAAAATTCGTTAAACCGGATTATCATTTTTTACGTAGAATACCACAATCCTTTCAACTAAATAACACAATGTTTAAAATTTTTAAAGAAATTTTATTTTTAATTCGACGATAGCAAAATTCGAAAATTTTATTTATTTTTTAGAGTAAAAGTCTTCAATTCGCGTCTGTTTTTAAACAAGCGCCAATTATTTCATAGCCAACGGTAAATGTAGCTTGTAAAAAGAAATTGTTTGAATACGCATTTAGTAAATAGGTATTCGCCAAAATCCACAATTAAATCTAAATTTTTTAACATTGGTCCTAAAATTGCCACGGCCATTTCTAGAAGATTATTTGATTCTGACTATTTCTGGTAACTTCGTACTCGTACGGGATCGCAACTAATGAAACATCAATGAGATAATTTTGATGATCCGTTAAACCAAAAATTCGTTATTCTAAAAGTTTGTTATGCTGGACGACCACTGTACAACAATCCGCGCACCCATGTGCCAGTGAACGAATAGCGCAACAACGGAGGGCTGCATTATAAATACAGAGGGGTCACATCTACACAAACATACATATAAACCGATATTAGTACTAGTTCGTATTACCTATTGTAGTACAGGATGAGCAGCTGAATTGTGGAGTACGTGCAGACAACTTGAGATGCACTCAGAATGCGCTTGACAATTACAATAAAATTGCAATAAAAACCGCAGATATATACATACATATGTATATATGGATACTATGGATGTAAATATTAGATACTATGGATGTATGTATATATTTATCAAGACGAAGAATAATAGAAAAAAACGCAAAATATTGCAATTTGATGAAGTGGTGAAGAAGTGTCACAAAATACAATGAAATACCAGCTACAACGCACAACAACGATCAAGAGCGCTGCTTAACAGTTGGTCAGTAGCGGCGAATGATGTTGGTGGATTGTAAGAAGGAGAGCAATTATAGAATTGTGAGCATGTGTATGCGTATGGCACAAGTAGATAACCCTTCAAACAATTTTCTGTGTGCTCAGAATTGATGTGTATAAAATGATTTTTTTTTTCATTATAAATATTATTCTGAGACCAGTCAACCAGACCGACTCTTTTCGAACTCTTTTGGTGTCATAAGTTCTGAGTTGTACAAAGTAACAAAGATAACTTAGAAGTGCAAGTTTATATATTAATGATCAGAATTATACGAAAAGAATTGTTTTAAGACTCTGACTCCTAACTCGGACTCATATTGGCGTGCACTTCTGAAAGGGGAAATCCGTTATTTTCTGAAGCCCCCGAGTAACAGAGCTCTCTTGTGAACTTACAAGAGAACTCATCCATGTAATGTATGGGTGAGTTCGTGAGAGTTTTCATTAAAAAGATGTATGTATGTTGTGCGCTTTTTAGAGAAAATGCAAAGAAAATTTAACTAAAAGGGTCATAGGTTAAGACTGAGTGCAAAATTAAATTTTTAATCAAGGTATTTTGTTGTTGGAAAGTAATCTTTCTTTACACTTAACTCTTTTACTCACTTACTCAGGCTGTCGTGAGTATCCCTATTATTTTTTGTTCACATATGCAAGTCCTTATTCCGGAAATGGGTATTTTGGAATACAATTCAAATTAATTACGTATTTTAATAGACAGTTATAAATGAAGCCAAGCAAATATCGTTCTGTTCCCATTTTTTTTATACCCGAGCACACTTGTGCACAAGGGTATATTAACTTTGTTCACATAATGGTTGTTTGTAACAGCCTAAAGAATCGAGAACGATATAGACATATATATACCAAAATGCTCAGAATGCAAAGAGAAATCGACTTAGCCATGTCTGTCTGTCCGTCCGTCCGCACGATAACTCGAGTAAAAATTGAGATATCTCAACGAAAGTTGGTACGCGTACTTCTATTGGGATAAGGACGGATGGTATTGAAAATGGGCGAAATCGGACAATAACCACGCCTACCTCCCATATAACGGTAATTTTCAGAAATACAAAAACTGCGATGTTTTAGTAACTACTGAAGCTTATTGACTCAAAATTTACATTTGCAGGGATATATTAACGACGAATAAGAGTGTTATACATATTTGAAAAATGGGCGTAGCCACGTCCACTTACTGATTTATAAGTATATCTCGGTAACCGCTTTACCAATTTCAACCAAACTTAGTACAAGTATTAATCTTGGTCCAACATAGGAAAGGGTTGAAAATATTTGAAATCGGACAATAACCACGCCCACTTTCCATTTAACGGTAATTTACAGAAATACAAAATCTTTGATAGTTAAATCTGTAACAACTGACGCAAATATACTCAAAATTTATGTTTGCAATAATTCCTTAGCAAGAAGTACGATTATAACAAATTTTTGTGATAATGGGCGTGGCATCGCCCGCTTATGATTACATACGTGTGTCTCGGTAACAGTTTCATCAATTGCTACCGACCTCGGTATGATAAATGTACTTGACGCAAAATCAAGGTGTTGAAAATGTTTGAAATCGGGCTAAAATTACGCTCACATTTCATATAACGGTAAATTTCAGAAATATGAAAACTTTGATATTTCGAAATTTAGAAACGGTAGTTTACTTAAAGTTGGTACTCACAACAATCTCTTAACAAGAAATACGATTTTTATGGACTTTAGGAAAATGGGCGTGACACCGCCCACTTATGACTACTTAAGTTTATCTCGGTAACCGCTTTATCGATTTCTACCAAACACAGGTATATTATTTCTTTGATTCTAACTGATCATGTTATCGAAAATGTTTGAAATAGAAAAAAACAACCCCTGTTTACCACGCAACGAGGAGTTTCTGAATCGTGAAAAAAACGATGTGTAATACTTACGCCGGGTATTAAATGTTCGGTTTCGCCCGAGCTTAGACTTCTTTACTTGTTAATATTTAATATTTTTTTCCTAAAATGGTTAACTTCCTATTAGGACAGTAGATACACCAAACACCCAGGCTTTTATTGTCTGTGGGACACTCGTGCAAAAGATCAACATTAGGCGAAAAGGGATTGGCCCGTACGTGAGATAATGGAGTTGGGAAATCAGAATTTAAATATTTATTGCCCCCTTTCAGATACCAAGATGGGATCGTTATATGATGGCTGACTACTGCCGGGGATGCAACTTGATATCGACAACTCATTCACGAAAGTTGCGAAAAAGAAGGTTCCTATGTATATATTTAATAACGTAATAAATGCGGGTTTTGATGCAAAATTGTGTTTTTCTGTAAAAGTCAAAATCTAGAAAACAATACGTAGGAAATAATAATTTTTTCTATTTATGTATGTAATCAGTATAAGATGTTAAGTTAAAAATAATGAAGCTATCATGGCATCAAAATCACGGTGATCAGTGCAATAGCTTACTATACTAGTTAGGTATCTATCTAGGCTACAACAGTTATACGAGTATAATAAAAAGTCCACTCTCATATTTCAATTTGCGACTTGCGAAACATGCGCTGGGTATAAAATATTTGCTATGGTGCTTATAGCATCTTCCTTTTTATTATTTCACTGCAACTGAATTATTTTTAATTGTAAAAAATTAACCATCTTTCGTTTAAAGCAATAAAAAAGTTAATTATACAGTTGTGTGAAATTAAAAACTGACAGCTATGAATGCAAAAGCACGCTTGCCTCACTGTTCGTCCCATTGCCAACTCCCCCCAATCAGCCTAGTGTGAATTGAGTTGTAGTGCTAGAATTTCATGCTATTCAATGCTTTTATGTATAATAATTGTTGGAATTCTGGTCACTGTCGCTAACGCTGATGCTGCTGCTGATGACAACACTGATGAACTTCAAGCAAACTTGCTGATTTTAATTGCACGACAATAGCAGCAGCAGCAGCAGCGCTAGTAGCAAAAACAACACAGTACCAACAACTATGCCAAGACAAGCTCAGTGCTGAACGAGTGATGATAAGTGAACTAAGTAAGCGACAAACGAAGGAACAAACAGTCACCAAGCGAGCGGGTGAGTGCATCTGCTTAGCCGGCAAGGCGTTGAAGTAATAAATAGAAATTCCTTAGCAAAGAAGTTGGCAAAAAAAAGAAAGAAAAACAAGAAGAGAGTATTATTCGCGCACATAAATTCCCAGCATGTTTTGAACATTAAATAGAACTTTTTGCCGACATTTTTCTCTTCCTCTTTTTTTTGTTTGGTTGCGATGAAAATGAGGCGATAATAATTTTCACAGTTCATCAACATAGCCCGCATACAGACATCTCCTCAACACTACGAGTATTATCAGCAAAGCGTCAAGAGCAGCGAACAAATGGTGGTAAAAGTTAAAAAAATAAATAAATAAGAATGAAAAAAATAAAATTAAAATAACAAGCAATAAAAATAGCCATAGCAGATAGCGCGCCGCAGAAAGCTTTGGTGGAATAAGAAAATTACAGCAGCAACGGCGGTGGCAGCAGCAGCAGGAGCAGCAGTATCGCAAATTTAAGTGGCATCATCGTAACGGCTACAACAACATTGAATGCCACTGACGAGTGCCATTGATGCGCGCTAGCAACATCATCATCAACAGCAGCAGCAGCATCAATTATGTCTGGCCTTAAGTACGATTCCAATTCGTACAACCGTACCGACAGACACTAAAGTTGTTGTAAGCACTTGGCCTCTCCAAAAAAAAAACAACACAATAACAATGAAAACAGCGTCCGACGAACACTAAATTGCTCTGGTTCGTTGCGCGGAAATATGTACATAGCAGCAGCAAATTTGCTTTTACATTAGCTGTGTGGCATGCAACTTCAAAATTTAGTAGTGTATATATAACAGCAATAAAACGGACGAACTCGCCATCTTAATATCTGTGCGCTCTGTACGATCTGAGCGATTTTGCATGCAGAGGCACTTATAGAGTCATTAAATTAGAAATGTGTTGGTTGTTGGTGTTGTGGCAATGTGTTGGTTATCATTTTCACTGTGTTGTGTATGTATGTATGTATGTTTGATGAAACAGCGGTCAAGTTGATGACAAAGTCAATGATGTGTTACAGTTGTTGATTTGCCAGTTGAAGCAAAGCTGTTCGTGTTTCTATTTCAGTGCGCATTGTATATTAATGCAATGAATAAGTACTACAATGACACAGCGGAAAAGGTATCTTAAGGGAAGCCTCGAACACAGGTAGATAAAGAACACCTCATTGGAAATGAGAAAAACGAAAGAAATCACATGGCCATATACTAGAGCAACGAGACTCTATGCGCATTTTGAACTACAACCACTTTAAAATTTTGGAAACTTCGAGAAACATACTTTCAGTTTTATCTATTTCCATGTCAAGCATAAATACCTACCTATGTGTGTGGCAGTATACATACATATGTAGGTGCATTCGATTTGCTCTTTACTATCGCTGTAATATTCTAGGAGATCAAAATATACTCTATTGACAATGTAAGGTTACGTTGAATTGGCAGCCCCCGCCAAGGCAGTGCTGTTCCAGAGATATCTAGTGCTCTAGGCTTTCAATTTCTTTATTATCTTGTATGAGTGGTAAACTTAGTAGCCGACTAGTAAAATATATGTCTGAATTTATTGCAAGTCCGCAGCAAGCATACCAGCTCTTGATCAAGTTCAGGTACCCTAAGTTCAGGTATTAGGATTACACAAATTGTCCAAAAACTTTCCTCTGACCATGAGGGCCGCATCGTCAGCGTCATCCTTTGCTTTTCAGTTCCTCTAAGATGTCGCTTATCACGACGATCCCTCCGGAGACAGTTCTGTCGCAGAGTATGCGGAAAGTATGCTTAACTCAGTAGTTCGTGACTCCGAGCTTAGTCAGGGCTTTTACTATCGTCCCGGGTAACATATGATTAAAAATCGCCTCGATATGCAGGAAGGCGCACAATGTGGAAAATGAACTTTTTTGGGACAAAGTCTGATGTCTCGAGAACGCTAATAGATGCTAAATAAATGTAGCGGTATTTTAAATCTTTTTAAATTGAGAATTCACGAAAAATACATTCGGTGGATAAAAGTGTTACCTTCACCTTAAAATTACCTTCAAAAATAGAAGGTTTTCAATGTTTTTCTTTTTGCGATCGGAAAACAGTAAGCAACATACCGTTTAAAAAATTTTGAACATATACATACATATTTTTGCTGTTCCTGCACCAAGAAATCTATATCCATGCTCGCAAGAATCGAAAAATGCATTTAACATTGTTCTGACAGTGTTTTCAGGTCAAAAAAATACAAAAAATCGGATGTAAGGTCAATGTAATACTTAATTCATACAATTATTAAAATGACATTCAATAGTAAAATGTTTGATCTTTTGTTTTTTTTTTTTGACAGCATGTAGTGAATTAAAAACAAGTAAGGGAGCACTGTCTTCGGCCATGCCGAAGGCTTCATACCTTTCATGAACATAAAAAAAAACTTAACCTCGACCTTCATTTCTTTAGGAGCTACTTATACTAAATTGATGTACACTGTGAACTACACAGATGGTGGAGTTATATCGCAAAAACTTATATCTGAACATTCCTTACAGATCACCGAACTTGCATGATTAATTATTAAGTAGCTCACGAAGTTGTTTGGGTTTATATCTGAACAATCAGTTGAATGGGGGATATAGGTTATAGTGACCCGATCTTCATCATTTTCACTATAAGCTCTCCGTTGATAATATGTGAAAAAAGTGCAAAGTTTCATGTTCCTAGCTGCATAAATAAAGGAGTTATAAGGAAAATTCCCATATCTGAACAATCAGTTGTATGGGAGCTATATGTTATAGTGATCCGATCTTTTCCATTTTCACTCTAAGTTTTTTGTTGACAATGAGTGAAAACAGTGCCAAATTTCAAGTTCCTAGCTGTATAAATAAAGGAGTTATAACGAAAAATCTCATATCTGAACAATCAGATATATGAAAGCTATAGGTTATAGTGATCCGATCTGTACCATTTTCACTGTAATTATTCTGTTGACAATTAGTGAAAACACTGCAAAATTTCAAGTTCCTAGCTGTATAAATAAAGGAGTTATAACGAAAAATCTCATATCTGAACAATCAGTTATATGGGAGCTATATGTTATAGTGATGCGATCTTTGCCATTTTCACTGTAAGTATGCTACTGGCAATTAGTGAAAACAGTGTGTAACTTCAAGTTCCTAGCTGCATAAATGGAGAAGTTATAATGAAAAATCTCATATCTGAACAATCAGTTGTATGGGAGCTATATGTTATAGTGGTCCAATTTTAATTTTTTGATTAATACATTACAAAAATGCACTCACTCACCAAATTTTATTCGGATATCTCAAAAACTGAGGGACTAGATTGTATACAAGCAGACGGACAGTCGGACAGACGGACATGGCTAAATCGATTCTGCTCGACTTTCTGATCATATAAGTATACATTTTGATGGGTCTATCTCCTCTTATTCTGGTACTTACAAGCATCGGACCAAAGTTATAATAGCATTTCATGCTCATGAAAGGTATACAAATTTAAATGCATTTTTCGGGTATTGCAATCATAGAGATGGACTTTTTGACGCAAGAAGAGCAAAAATTTGTGTTTAAAACTTTTTAAAAAGTGTATTTCATGCTGTTTTCAAAAAAAGGAAAAAGTTGAAAACTTTCAATTTTTTGAAGATAATTTCAAAGGTCATGGTAACTTTTTGATCCAACGAGACTATTTTTCCTAAATTTTCCATTTAAAAATCTTTAAAATACTGTTACACTTACTTCGCTGCCTATTCTCGTTCTCGAAATATTAGATTTTCCACAAAATAAGTTCATTTTCCACACTCTGAGGCACCATCGCCAGAATTGGAGGAAGTGT
>JAPVRG010227017.1:9421-20237 GCA_029783565.1 Rhagoletis cerasi | reverse complement strand
AGTCGGCACGGGTTGCCGTGGTCCGAATTGCATAAAATTTTATTCGGATACTTTTTAAGATAAAACCAATAAAATGAGGGGGTATGCGTCAAAAACAAACAACTTTGGTTTTTTGGGACAGTCTAATGTATATACATAAATATGTATGTACTTGTATATTCAATTCAATTCAATTCAATTCAATTCAATTTATTTATTCATTTGCACAACTAAGACTATTGTCTCTTAAAGTACATCGACATTTGGAAATATAATTACGTATATTTCAATATTTCATTATAAGTAAGTAAGTAAGTAGTTACTATTATCATTATCATTTATATCTTATATATAATTTAGTGAAAAATAAAGCAGGAGGGCGTATACATGAATAAGTATGTAGATAAAGTAAACAGAGTTAGAGAAGTGTGTTTTTCATTGCAAAAAACTCCATTAAGGCAAATTTAAAGCGCGTTGTACTGCGTTCATTTTTAATAACATTCGGTAATGAGTTCCATAGTTTGATAGCACTGACAAAGAACTTTCTAGATGACGACAGATATTTATAGCGTGGAACAATGAGGTTGCAGGTTCTGTATGACTTCGCAAAACATAAATTTCTAAAGAGGTATTTTGACGGAGAAAAGTTAAAACGGACCTACGCTTCGAATATACATAGGTTGACTCCCAAACGTCGCACACTGGGGATTTTATGTAATTTTTGGAGATTAAATCAAAAAATGTTAAGATCTTGGGACCGCACGAAATTAGGTAAAATTCTGTATCACTTTGTAAAAAATTTGTTTCGAAGCATGTACCGTTGAATTACAATAAGCTCTTAAAAATTTAAAATTTTTTCGTTTTGTGTACGACCTGTGATAAACGTGACTTTTTTGGTAATTTGAAGCAAATTTTTTCACCTTTCAAATTACAAAAAACATTTTAATGGCACATTCTTTCTCAGATATTTTAGCAATACAAAATGATTTACATTGCCTCTATGTATTTCTAAATATTTAAACTCTTTTTTGCTCGCCCTTACACATGTAGTACTCGACAATGTGCGAGCGGAAATCGAAAGCCCTACTCGTAAGTCTAAAAATAAGGGGGTTTCGACTATATTTGTAGACATATAGTTTTGAGTTGAGCGAGGTTAAGCAAAATTGTTTTAATTTTTACAATCTGTGGGCTTTGCAGTTGCATTTTATAAAAAAAAGTTTCATAACGCTTCATAAAAGTGGAAAGTTCCTCTAGAAATGAGAATTTAGTCTTATATCTATTTTAATCACCTTAGCATGGGCTCGGAAATTCGAAATTAAGTTGGAAAATTTTTGCAAATAGACTTCTAAGTGCAATGGGAAAATATTTCGCTAATATTCTTGATATAAAATCCCCCATCAATTCACAAATACTTCATCCATGGACCATAAATAAAATAAAATACATCAATGAAGATATGTTTAAAAACGTCTGATTACTTCTGATCCTACCATATTAAGAAGAACTAAAACTACCAAAAAGAAAGTACGAATTTTGCTGAAAATAGCACTGGAGCTGATAATTATCATCATACGATCATGGTGGAGAAGGTAAAAAAGATGATGATGGTGCATGTGATGATGATTATCATCATTATTAATATTTTAGTGAAAGAAGACCTTACGCTTTTTAAACGAGTTTGTAAGCTGAAATAAATGAAGAAATGTTAATGAGACGACTTCTTCGAGTTTGCCCTTTTTTGTCATATTTAAATAAAAACCAACTGAAGGATATGAAGTACGTTATTCTTTTTTATGAATATTCAAATAAAAAAATTGTTTTTCTTAACCTGACAGCCTGGGAAAATTAATCTAAATTTTAAGCACCATTTACCCTACTGTGCGTCGCTTTGCGATTTAGTGCCGCGATGCTGAAACCACTGCGATGCATTGTTATAATGCCACTGCAATGCTTTGCATAAGTCCAGCAGTTAAAAGATTTTGACTTATGAGATTAATTCTATAAAAAGAATTTGTGTGTGGAACCCACGCGCGACTAAAGTGAAACTTCTTCCTATTACCCATATAGCTCACCATATTACAAGGGTAAACACAATCAGTTGCATATGGTCTTGCATTTACAAATTCACAACAATAAAAAAACAAACGGTTGCCATGGTAGCAAGCATAAAATTTTTCTGCATAATAATCAAAAGCTACCTTAATCTTAGTCTTAATCTTACACCCCCATGCTGCAATCCGTCGTACATTCCATTTTGCTACGAATCGAAAAATCGGTATGCTGTCATCCGACGTAGCTGTCAATTTGAAGTGCTTTTCGGAAATTTTGTACGAAGAGCAACTGGTGTCGGAGCTGAACGAGTTTTACAAAAATAATAATTAAGGAAGGACCGCAAAACTGCCACCAATCGACATAGAAAGCCACTGACGAAAATTTTTTCCCCACGCTTTTCCTCTATAACACTTAAGACGCTTTAGAATTCGTCCTTGTTGAGACGAAAATTTTTCAAAAATCTTTAAACTTTTAAACCATTATACATTAATATTTCAGTTAAATGAATTAGGCAACCCACATTTTATCATAGAAGCTAAATGGATTAGTGCCAGGCCAGGCAAAACCCAACGCGTGAACACCAAAATAGTATGTCCTTGTGTACGGCTGCACATAGCTTTCGCGTACGGGTGAATTTCCCATCGTGTCTGTGTGAAAAATACGATTATTATCGGCCTCGCGAGGTTATGGGTTGCCTGGCACTGGATTAAAAGCACCTCTTAAAGATCTCTTCTGGTTTTAAATTTCACTCTTCCCTTGACATAATATTTGTGTATTTATTTCTGTCAAAACAACTGATTAAGAACTTCGAATTTTCTGCTTTTGGCTGGCAACGCGGTGGATAGTTACGAACAGATTACAACATACCATTTTTATATTTTCCGGAGCAAGGCTCCGAATTTGTAACTACGGAAATTCGGATTCCTGCATAGAGGTGTAAGATTAAGATTGGTTATTCATACGATTGTTGCCTAAAGCATGTGCAGTAAACAGAATCCAGTATATCTTAATTTAAAAAAAAAAACCTCCTTGAAAATGGCTAAAGTCCCTGATTTTAAATGTTTTGACAGAAATAAATAAACAACCATCATTGCAAGTGAAGAGTGAAATTTCAAATTTGCGTTGTTTAGCCATTTGCAAGGAAGATTTTTTAATAATTAAAATATGTGACCCGGCCTATGAAAAGGTGGCCTATGATTCAAAAAAGAAAGGACTTTCTAGTTTTCACCACGTGAAAGAGCGTCTCAAAAACTATCGAAACCATGTCATGTCATGTTTTGAGTCATAAGCCACCTTTTCATAGGCCGGGTCACATATAATGGATTCCGTGGCCGCTGCACATGCTTTAGGCAACAATTGCATGAATATACAGAGGAGATCGTTAAGAGAAGCTCCCACTCTATTTAGCATATATGTATGATAAAAAGTGTTGTTTAATTTATTTAACTGAAATATGAATGTATAATAGTCCAAAAGTTTAAAGATTTGTGAAAAATGTTCGTCTCAACAAAGACGAATTCAAAATCGTTTTAAGGCCCAGTTTTTCAGTGCTGGTTTAACTGTTTAAATTAACACTAAGTTTAAACTAGTGACCGCTGTGGTGTAGTGGTAAGCAGTGCGCGCTTCCGCTCCGCAGGCCTGGGTTCAAGCCCTGGCCACAGCAACATCGCAAAAAAATTTAGAAAAAAGGTTTTTTCTTAACGGCGGTCGCCCCTCGGCAGGCAATGGCAAACCTCCGAGGGTACTTTGCCATGAAAAAGCTTCTCATAAAAATACAATCGCCGTTCGGAGTCGGCGTAAAACTGTAGGTCCCTCCCCTTTGTGTGACAACATCAAGGCGCACGCCACAAATCGGAAGAGAAGCTCGGCCAAACACTAACATATGTGTAAGCGCCAATCTATTATTATTATTATTAAACTAGTGACCAGTTTTACAGTGCGAGTTTAATGTCGCTTCATAATTTAGTTGGTTTGTAGGGCAACACTGTTCTTTCTATGTGCAGATGACAAAACTGCAGCTATTTATTATACAATCGCGTGCTAAAGTTCTGAAAAATTATAGACGGAAATTTAAAGAGCTTGTTAGGGGCTGTATCCAAATCAAGTAGCGTTTGTTGGAAATCCTATTATTATTTATTTGTCGATATAAAAATTGTCAAAAAGTTAATCTGTTTTCGAGTATTTCGCAAACTATTTTAATTTTGACAAATAGACAGCATAACAGCTGACAGCTTAAGCTGGGTTTAACCCAGCCAGATTGGGCGTTTAAAATTATGGGTCGATTATAGATAGCAATCGAACTTCAGTTGCGTTGCCAGTTGCCGAAGCGCTATTACAGATGGCAACTGGCAACTCTCACTGACAACTGCAGTTGCTACAAAGGGTGTATACTGGCAACTACATTTTTGTGGTTGCTGTGAAGGTTTTTGGAGCGTATTTAGGAGCAAAAATTTAAAGGTATGTGAAATATTTTGGCTTTTAATAGTTTAAACGATATTAAAACTTCCAATGTATTTTGCTTTTACAGAATATGGCGAAAATAACAACAAACCACTTTGAAATTTTAGTCATCGTGGTGTACGCGCTTTTGGCGAAGTAAAAGCAAACACTGATTGCAAATTTTTTGCGCTATCAATTGAAGCATCTTTTTTAAAACCACTGACAACCCAAATCGAAAAAATCGAAGAGCTGCGCAAGTTTTGGAGCGGAGGTATTGAATTTGAACGAAGTCGATCCTCCGTGTATTAACCAAATATACTACAGCTTCTTTTTTTAGTCTGGAATATGCTTTGAAACTAACTGAGTACAAAAAGATAATAAAATAAAAACCTTCAAATAATTAATTTTTGCTTGCAGTGCAGGCGGTAGCTCTAGATTAGAATTATCCCTTAAATGCCGCCTGATTGAGGTCGCGTTCGTGCACTTCTCTCTCTCTCTCTTCAAAATATAGTTCTACTGAACTTAGCATTACTGCATACT
Organism: Rhagoletis cerasi; assembly: GCA_029783565.1. Lineage (NCBI taxonomy): Eukaryota > Metazoa > Arthropoda > Insecta > Diptera > Tephritidae > Rhagoletis > Rhagoletis cerasi. The sequence goes on along the minus strand of JAPVRG010227017.1, from coordinate 15,227 downwards.
TTTCTTTAAAACTCTTTATTTTAATAATTTCATTCTACTATCACAGCTTGTTTACAGCCACTTGCTGGTTGCCGAACTGTCAAATTTCGATTATCGATAGCTCTACAGCAACTGACGATAGTTGCCATTCGTAATACAGTTGCGTTGCCAGCTGGCAACTGAATCGTGGTTGCGTTGCTATCCGTAATCGACCCATTAGTTTAAACTACGTTTAAATTTGACTGAAAACCTTGAAGCTGAGTTTAAACCAGGGACCGTAACTATTATACTTTTTCAACAGAGTCAATAAATAATTGTTATTTTTCCACTGATATATTTTCAGTCAAAAATAAAAGTTAAAATTTTACTTTTATTTTTTCCGTTAAATATAAAAGCTAAAATTGGACTTTTATTTTTTCAGTGATATATAAAAGTTAAAGTTTAGCTTTTATTTTTTCGGTCAAAAATAAAATAAAAAATTTGACTTATTTTTCAGTCAAATAAAAAGTCAATACTTGACTTGAATTTTTTCAGAGAAAGAAAATACAAGTAAAGAACTTTATTATTATATTATATTATTATAACTTGCTGACTTTTTTGAGAGGTCAAAAAATTTGAAATCATATAGTATTAACATTCCTTGGCTAACAAGCATCACATTGCTATATACAAATTCTTTTCGATTAACTTCTTAGATTGAAATTTCGAAAATAAATATTATTAAAACAAAAACGACAGAGTTAAACTCGCACTGAAAAGCTAGCCCAAGTGTTATAGAGGTAAAGCTTGGGCCAAGTAATCTTTGCGATTTTTCGCTGAAGGAAGCTATCAAGATGGTATTGGAAAACACCATGATTTAAGGATGGCCCTTTATATGTACTATTTAAATTACATATTTTTATTTTTGTAAAGTTTGTTCAGGTCCGGCACCAGTTGCTCTTCGTACAAAATTTCCGCAAAATACATCAAACTGACAGCTACGTCGGAATCAGGCATACCAACATTACGAATTGGCCTACAAATTTCGAAATTACGATATGACAAAGCGGATTTGGGCATACTGATTCTACGATTCACGATACCTACCTATTCGGAATTCAGAATAGGGGTGTTAATCTTGTTCTTAATATCAACCTTAACCCTAACCTGAATCTTAACTTAATCTTAATTTCAACGTTAATCCTAATCTTAATCTTAATCATGCCCAACCACCCCCACCATTCCTCTACCGTTAGTTGAGCTTGACGACAACGACTGAGATATCAACCGATCTAGGCGGGGTTGTTGTAGCCGCTACAACAACAACCCCCACCATTCCCTCCCTTCTTCTGTCGCTTTTTCGTTTCATGGATATTTATATTTACATCCAACCGAGCGCAAAGAAGTTTCACGGGCTTAAGATATGACTTAATTTTATCTCTTAAAGCTAGCATTATAATCAGTGTTGCCGCGAGCTCGAAAAAAATTGTATCAATTGCAAAGCAAAAAAAGTATCAAAAAGTATCAAAAGCAAAAACAACTAATAATTTTTAAATTTGTATTTAAAAAATGAATAATAAATAAAGTTTTAAATATATAGTTTCTACGTAAAAAGCTATTTAAATATAACTTGTTTTAACAAAAACAGAAAATGCACTAAGAAAAAAGTGATTTTGTCAAATAGTCAGTTTCGGTTTTTCCATGTTGTCGATTTGAAATTTTTTAACAGAAAAAGTATTTCCTAAACAAATTTAAAAACAAATTTGTTTGAACGATTGTAAGGAATTGTATTCAAACAGGGCATTTGAAAACACATTTACATGATCTGGCTGCACCTTAGTGCGCAGAGGTGCTTGCTACTATTTGTTAGCTCCCAGGAAGGCATATGTGAATTGCGGAACAAAATCTTATGAACACATTACGAAAAAGCATATGTGAATTGCGGAACAAAATCTTATTGAAACAAACAAAAAATCTAAAAAAAAATCAGGTTAAAGTAAACAAAAGATCGTTTGACGCCAAATCATATGTGTTTTAGTTTGTAACAAAGATGGTATGTTCTATTTTTTTCTCAGTGTGTGTATGCTTATTTGCATATCAAAACACAAACTTATAGTTCTTACCCTAATATTCTATTTTTAAAAAATTCTACTAGCAAATACCTATGTACATGGAGGATATAGTTTTTCTTTAAACTGGTATTATTAAAAAGTATCGAAATTTGGCATTTTTGAACAAAAAAGTATCAAAGATCAAATCTGAAAATTTAAAAATAAAAGTATCAAATATGATACAATTGTATCAAAACGACAACACTGATTATAATCACTATTGTAATATCATCAAATAACTTTTATTTTCCCCATACACAATCTACCCAGCTTAACATACATAAATATGTGTACATACATACATACATACATATAACAGCAGAGGGGAACAATGAATGTAAAATTAAAACAAATTTTATTGAGAGCAGTAGTTTAATAAAGGAAATAAAAAATGAAATGGAACGAAATTCAGGACAGTTACATATGTAAGACAAAATGTTTTGCAAGGCATATTTTTTCAGAATTTGCTGTTACCTGACGGGAGTGTTATCTTTGATTTGTTGAACTAGGTCGCCAATAACCTCGTGTTGGATGTAATACAGCATACGTACGCGTAGAAGTACTCTGAAATACAGTCAATGCAGTGAAATAAGGTATATAATCAAAGAACAGAAAACAACGAAATTACAAAACCGAAAAGTAATTAAATGCAGATAAGTTCGCAGTAATGACATTTACAAAAAGAGAGAAGAGAAAGAGTAAGATAGAATAGCATTAGTGAATAAATTCTTTAGTAATTTGGACTAAAAAGGTTTCGATTCCACACGACTCACTTATTCGCGTGTCTGCTCAAATGCTTTTTGTAAGCACATTCCAAAAACGCATCCGCATCAAATTTCTCCTGCTTGCTCCAGTGATTGGGATCATTAAGCGCATTTTGACTGGCACTGGCATTCGGATTTGATGTCGATACCGGTATGGATGCATTTGTCGACGTTGTACTGGCATCCGTCGGTGACGCTGTAGCCGATGTGGTGGCACTTATATTGCCTCCAGCGTCCTTATCACCGTCCGCTTTAGCTGCTACTACAGCCGCATTTGCCATTTCCTTTTGTGCTTTGCCACCATTCCGACCTGCAACGAGAAGCAATGGTATATTGATCAGTGATCTAGGATGTAAAATCCAGAAAATACGTTTGTAAAAGGTTTCTAAAATTTATCTGATTTACTTCTTTTTTTTTTTGGGCGAGGAGGCTTTCATCTGAACTTCGCAGATGTTTTTTGGGAAAAACAACACAAACAAATGAGCCGCCCACTGCACAAATTGATTAACTCCACTTTTTGAAAAATCGTATGTTTATGTGTCAAAGCATTTCATGTAGTCATAACCAGGGAACGGGTTTTTCGGAAGTTGGCTTTTTTTCTTTTAAGAGAACGAGTAGTTGCAATTAAAAAGCTTTCTTTAATTCCAAATATGGGCGTTTCCACCGGAAGGTCCACCGCGAAGAAAAAACAACAGAAGTCATATATCTAACGTATTTATGGGCCAATTTGACTGCTTTTTGTAATACATGATGCTTATGTAAGCAGAAACGTTTTTGCGAAAAATGGTCTTGCTAGTTGGGGTCAGTGTCAAGATAATTTTAAAAATCGTATTTATGGTCCGATTTGGCTCAATTTTGGCATGTGTAGCTGAAACATAGTAAGTCATAGACTTCCAAAAATGGACCCGTTAGGTGGCGCTGAAGTCAAAATATAAATTATGCATAAAATTCATGTGGTTTTGTGTCGAAAATTCGTTTAGGAGCAATATTAACAAAAAAAAAATGGAAAAAATGTCGCGTGCTAGATGTCAAGTTCTAAAATCGTCTTTAAGCTAAAAAAAGTAAGTTAATGCAAATATTCCAACACGACAACTACCATTACAAAGCCAAATTAATCCATTTTAGTTAAAAATAAACAGCTTTAAATTTTTATATTGCGTTTCGCAGGTATTTGAATATTTCTAGATGCAGTCGTCGAGAACGACTTCCATTTTTTGTCGCGTTCTTTATCCCACGTTTTTTGGCAATATATTGGGAACAAAAGATCGACAGACCCTACCTTTTGTACAAAACATATTGCTTCTAAAATGCCATCGAAACATAAAAAATCAACATATAACTGGAGGTTACTTTATTTTTTTTGCACCTCAAAGGCGTACGAATGTCGCGTTCTTGACCATTGAAATGCCCATATGCACATTTGAGTTAATGATTATAGCATATTAAAAATAAGAACCCATATTCAAACTTAGCGCTGCGAAAAATTAGTATATAAAATAGCAATACAACGCCCAAATTCATAAAAAGTTAAGAAGATTTTGACTGCTTTATAAATCGAAAATTTTTATGAAAATGTTACTTTATAGAGCTGTTTAAATCTATTTTATTTTTTATGAATAAGGCCATAAGGAAATAAAAATAATATTTGACGCTTACACATTTGCCAGTGCTTGGCTGAGCTTCTCATCCTGTATATAGCCTAAAACCTGTTAATGTTGTGCCGTTTCTGCTTGCTATTCGGGTAGTAAATTTGAGTTCTCGACTGTGTCGGAATATGATATAATGCGATGTATTTCTAGAATTAGGACCAGTGCAACCGGAGCAGATGGGATTCCAATTAAATGCATTAAAATCATACTGCCATTTATAATAAGTACCATTATGCACATCATTAATCATTCCATAACGACTTCCTGCTTTCCTCAGATGTGGAAAGTAGCCATGGTTAGACCTCAGCCCAAAAGTTAAGTAGCAAGCTCTCCGGGTGATTTTAGACCCATAAGTATTTTGCCAGCTCTGTATAAAGTGTTTGAAAGCTTGCTAGCGGAGCGAATCAGTGCACATGTGCTTAAATATAAGTTACTTTCACCGTATCAGTCAGGATTTAGAGCTAAGCACAGCTGCTCAACCGCATTATTGAAAATACTGGATGATATACGCATACCTTTTGACAAATGTCAACTAACGCTGCTCTGTTTGCTTGACTTTTCGAAAGCATTCGACTCAGTTGACCACACATTGCTAACTTACAAACTACAACAATATTTTGGTTTTGGTAATAAGGTGCGGAAGATCATGGAAAGTTACTTGACAGACAGGACCCAGTATGTTTGCAGGGGACAAGATGTGTCGCAGCCAAGGAGAATAACCAGTGGTGTTCCTCAAGGCTCCATACTTGGTCCTTTACTATTTAGTCCCTTTGTTAATGATGTTTTCCATGCTTTAAAATAAACAGCGACTTGTCATCTCTATTGCACTGGGCGAATAATAATGGCCTCTGTCTCAATGCTGCAAAGTCGTATGTGTTACTCATTGCGAAGAAAATTGTTTCGAGCATTGAAATTCCTGAAATATGCATTGGGAACAATCAAATAAAGTCTGTGAGTAAAATCACTAATTTCGGCTTTGTTATTAACTCCAGCCTTACTGGTATCGACTACATAAACTCTGCTGTGGATAAGGTATATGGTGCTCTGCGTAATTTAAGACAGTCTGCGATCTATACGCCTCTTCAAATTAGAAGAAAACGTGCCGTCCAACTCATACTATCACTTGTAACTTACTCTGAGTTAGGTCATAAGAAATAGGGGTAGCGAGCCTACCTTCATAACGAGAAGTAGGAAAGAGGTCCTGGATGTAACCCTCGTCTCAAAAGATGCGGAAGCTATAGTCAGGGGTTGGAGGGTGCTTGATGAGCACTCATTCTCTGATCATCGCTACATACAATTCTTCTTAGAGGGGGTTCCGTCCAAG
>JAPVRG010226973.1:0-12510 GCA_029783565.1 Rhagoletis cerasi | reverse complement strand
AAAGTATTGTGCCTGAGCGGTTCAGATCTGCAGCTCTTATTACCTTCTCCAGCATCAGATTAAAGAAATCACATGAAAGGGAGTCACCTTGTCTGAAACCTCGCTTGGTATCAAACGGCTCGGAGAGCTCCTTCCCAATTCTGACGGAGCTGGTGGTATTGCTCAACATCATTTTACACAGCCGTATTAGTTTCGCAGGGATACCAAAAACAGACATCGCGGCATAAAGACAACTTCTTTTCGTGCTGTCGAAAGCGGCTTTGAAATCGACAAATAGGTGGTGTGTGTCGATCCTATTCTCTCGGGTATTTTCCAGGATTGGCGTATAGTGAATACCTGATCTATGGGGGATGTGCCAGGTCTAAAGCCACACTGATAAGGTCCAATCAGCTCGTTGACGGTGGGCTTCAGTCTTTCACACAATATACTCGATAAGACCTTGTATCCTATGCTTGGAAGGCTGATCACGCAGTAGTTGTCTTTAAATATAAAACATTTTTTAATTCCAATGGAAAAACGGTACCGATTTCTTTTTTTTGTATGGGGAGTGATGCGCCATCATACATACACATATCTTCTGAACTGAAATAACCTTTCATGCAAATATGAACCTTTTTTTAGATGAATATGATGAATTTCTAGTTTAAAAGTGTATTGAGAGAAGGCTGTTTGGTAATAAAATTATCCCTATTACATTAAATTACCAATGTTATTAGTAACTTAGTAAAAGGCCAGTAACCAACCTCAACCAGTTATTGAAAACGAGCGAACGTTCTGTAAGTGAGGCGATTGTCAAAGTTTTGATTCATAGAGTTACAAATGTACGTATGTAGTTTTAATCAACATTTAAATTCGATATTTCATAAGTGGTTTTTGTGAAAAAATGCTTAAAAATACTTTTTCGTGATGTCTAGAACTCCTGTAAATTTTGAAGAGTTCGCAGTTATATAAACTTAAAAAAAAGGGATGAAAACAACCAAATTTTTATGCTAACCATAAAACAGAGATCGCAAACACAAAGGTATATATAAATTTCAGTTTCAAACTTCCATTTACCTTCAAAACCCAACAAATTACCACTTTCTGGGTCATCTTGCTTTACGGCACTTTTACTGCCCTTCGCGCCACTCGCAACAAATCAAAATCGACATATTTCCAGCTCTACGCTTTGCTTTGCTTTCAACGCATGCAACACATTTAATTAGTGTACAAAAGCAATGCCAGAAATTGACAGACGCCAACGATAATGACACAGCAACAACAATGGTAGCGTTTTGGTTTTTCTTAGTCTGGCCAAGCAGCAACCTCATCCGCCCAGCCGCCAATATTTATGCTGGTCATAATCAAATTAACTAATGTGGTCATGGCCAGAGCACGTAATTCATGTCGCTGACAGTGGTCGACGGTCGATGGTCAGCGGTTAGCAGTCAGCAGCCACAGACTAAAAAAAAAAGAACTGTGACAAAGCAAATGGCACCACAGTTGATCATCATCAGCTAAAGCTCTTATTGCAGGTATTGCTGTGCTGATTCGCTGTTGCTTGTTGTTATTGCTGCTGTTGTGTTTGAGTTGTATGCAAAAAATATTTCAATGGCAGCTGCAGGAATCGAAAACTTTTAATTTCTTTACTTTGATGGCATTTAAAAAAGTGAAAATATACGCACCATAATTTACGCCAACAGCCACAGCGACAAAAGCAATGCGCCAAAGCTGCACAAATGTGTTGATTTTGCAATAAATTTAAATATTTTACAACGTCTGCCGAAGATGGGGATTTAGGAATGATGCAGCTAAAGCTGAGATAGGTGATGCGCAGATCTGCGCGGTTGCACGGCATTTGGTTGCAAGAAGTGTTAAAGGAGAGAGTGAACAGCGCTGCCGTGGTGAATTGTCATTGATGTTCAGCCGAATGGGTGCCAATATACGCACGTGAATAAGATGCATATATGTATGCCTACATATGTATATAATGGCGTACATAAATACATATCTACATTTGCTACACGTATTTATCTCAAGTCAAAGGAGCTTTTTGTTGTTGTATTAATTTGCATGGTCATTGCTGCATTGTCAGCATGCATTCCCATTTTTATCTGGATGTTGGCCATTAAGTCATTAATGAGACACATTTCCTTTCGCTTTTGATTTATACCCTTAACAGAGAATTTTATTTATGTTTTTGATTTGCAATTATTCACATCAATGCGGAATTTTTTGAGAATAATGTTATGTACATTAGCGTGGCCCGAAAATCCGCTTTTTTAGAATTTTTATTGCTAATAGCAAAAGTGTGGTCATTGTGCTCTAAAAATAATCTGTGCGAACGATAAAAAGTCAAGTCCATCAAAGTTCAATAAAAAAAAAAACAAAAAAAAACATAGTGTAAGTGTGTTTTCAACAATAAAAGGACTTTTTTGTAATGAATTTAATTTCTTATAGATTCAGCAGCTTATTAATTATATTTCAGTTTAATAAATAAATTAATAAATAAGTTTTTTTACTAAAATTGCAATTTTCTCCGAAAGTATTAGTCCTACATAATTTGGTATACGGTTCTTTTTTGTAGAGAATTAAATTTGCGATCGAAGTAAGCTAAGAAAAAATTTTTTTCAACACATTGAATTTTGATGGACTTCGGCGAGCCTAAGATATTGACCAAACATTTTTATCTTTCGCACGGATTATTTTTAGAGCATATTGAACCATATTTTTGCTATTAGCAATAAAAATTATAAAAAAAGCGGATTTTCGACCCACGCTAATGTACATACGTATATTTTTTAATAATTTTTTTTTCTTAATGCACGCTAAAAACGGCGAAGCGATTTTAGCTGCGTTCACAAACGCTCTTCAGTCTAAAGCGAGAGAAAACTGACACGAATTAGAAACACGAAGTGTAGACAAGTGTTTATTCACTCTATCTTTTGAACATTGAAGGGGTCTTCCTCTTCATCTGCTCCCACCAGTTGGACTGCATCAAATACTATTAGCGCGGGAGAGTTTTCACTTCCGCATGACCTAGTCATTGGAGACGCTGTGTTATATTTCATTCTACCATTTCCAGTTTATTATAAAGCTTATCCAGATCATCGTTCAATCATCTGTTGGTTCCAGATATGCCATCATCTTCCGAACAACTTTTTTCTCGAAAACTTCAAAGCTATCTTGTCGTATATTCTCATCTTCAAAGCTTCTGCGTGATATCGTAGGACGGTAACGATTATCGGGTAATTACTCATGAAGCAGGGATATCCATCCTAAAGCTCTTTTTAAATAGCCAGCTCATCCAAGCAGATTTCCGATAGTTTTATCATTAATCACGAATTTTCAGCTGTGCGCATGCAAGCAGCTTTTTGCCAGCCATAGAATGAATCAACTCATTTCAGCCGGCGTGCTTGCTGCTCGCAATTTTGTTGATTGTTTAACAGGCTCTAGCTTGCGCATAAGTTTAGGCTAAGCGTGCTTGCTTATAGAGGTTGAGTTTTGCTCGTCGAGGGAGTACTTTACTTCTCTGTCCAAAGAGAGAAATTTGGCAAGAGCAACTCTTTGTGTAATTAACAATGAAAATGCTGGTTCCAATATAAAGAAAAGCTTTCTGCTTCAGACCCATTCATCTAATTTGTTTATCCAGTTTAGGACAGGATAAATCAACCATGTGGTTGTTGAAGTCGATACTCGTATCATCAGCATAAAGGGGAAATTGTAAAATCTTGTACTGAAATCACGTTTGGTCTTGACGAACTGGGATAGGTTCTTTCCGTTTCTGACAGAGTTCATATTATTGCCGCTGTTAGTGCTATCTAGGGTAAGAATGGGCGCCCTTAGTTTTGCCAGGTATTAAACTAATTTAGTCTTTACAACATCACATATTGAAAAGACTTATAGTACCACGATAGTTGAGGCAGACGGCAGGATACCTCTTCTTATGGATTGGACAAAGTACATTAAAACTCCAGTTGCTAGGTATGCTTTCTCCTGGCTATATATTGCATAGGAACCCATAAATACAACCTGGGAAGGGAACTGGGGCATCGTATTCTAATAGTTTAGACGGTAGCGCATCCAACCTTGCGACTTCAGTGTTTTTAAGCCGAGTTAAATTCCAATGTACTCCAATCGTCATGGTAAGACGGTGAAACAATGGTTACATTGCCTACAACCTTTTCTGCATTTAGTATGGTGCATTGCCTGCATAACTTAAGCGCTTTCTGGACGCCAGTCGCCATGTCGCTGGTCGTTTTATGGCAGGTTTTCGTCCCGTTATAAATGAGCTCCTACCCAGTCCAGTAAATGCCAGATTTAGTAATGGTAAGCATAGGTATTTCTGCCTAGTCCATTAGGTTACCAGTTTTAGTAACTAGACCTTTATAAATCCCTTCTCAATAGTTGGAGCGGGAATGGTCTGTCCAGCAACTGGACTTAACTTGCTAATTGCTCAATCTTGTTAGGCGTTAGGTTAGATTGGGTTGTTGTGGCTGCGTTCATGCAGGCCCCGGATGGAGGCATACTTGGGCCCAAGGGGGATCTTCGTAATACCATTTAATTGGCTGAACGTTGACTCTGAAAGCTTACCTTGAAATAGAACAAATTACATAATCTATCCAGACCTGTGCAATGGCAAAAAAGTATTCGATGCTCGTAACGATCCCTATCTCGCACATTCGTCCATTATCCTATTATTATTTGCCAACTCAAAGAAGTTTGCCCTAAGCAAGAGCTTGTAGGATGTCAGAGGTACAACCGCTTCGTGAGAAGAGTTTTCAGTCGATGAATAGTAGTTGTAGTCGATACTGCAAGCTCAGCTTGAAATACGTTGAAATGGTCTAGTAGTCGAAAATCCAGTTTAAGAGATAAATATTGTGAGTAATTATCACTTCCTACTTTTTGGTTCAGTTTTGACCCGTCTCGTATACATACTTATATACGATCCTCGAGGGAATTTTCGTGAAGTCGTTTTCAGAGACTAGTTTCGGTATTAAACAGTCCGCGTGATTGAAGTTTGCTGGAATGGTGTCCAGACTTTTAAAATGATCAAATCTCGTGTCCTTCAATCAATGCAAAACATTTAGGCCGACTGTATTACGAGTACTGCGGTTTCTAGGGATTTTGTCGGCGTGAAGGCTAGCGCGCAATTAGTTAGCATAGGGGGGTGCTATAAGGCAAACGCCAATAAAGCAAGAAAACAAATTTACAAAGGAACTAACTAAAATGACAATATTTAAAAAATTAAATAAGGTACACAACACGTCAATTATTGTATCAAAATGACCTTGAATTTTTAATAAAAAGTAAAATGACATTACTAAAATCAATGTGAAGGTGAGTAATACAAAATCGGCCGCTTCTGGAGATTTGTGCACATACACCAATGATTGAAAACAAATTTATAAGAAATTATTATTTACAACAAAGGAACTAATTTTATTGTTTCTTAACATAAATACCCGATACTTTTCTTTATGTTTATATACAAAGAAATACCCGATTTTTTTATATTAAAAATCAGTTTCAGCAGTGGACTTGTGTCATTTTATTAATATTTTTTTTTATAAACGCTTATAATGCCACCAGTGCGTAATTGCGAAGGGGAGGCGCGCGCGCGCGGACAGCCGCGACTCTGGGCGCTTTCAAAATTGTATACTTACTTACGTATTCAGAAATCTCCGTTGTTTTCAATAGTGAACTAGTGGCATTTAATTATAATTATTATTTTTTAAATGGCCATGAGGTCAATCCAAAATGCCGTTGATGGCCATAAAGAGAGAGACCCATTGGCCTTATGTCACCCCACCGTAAATGCAACATTAAATATTATTTTGGCTATAACAAGAATTTGAAAATTCGTATAAATAAGTAATGGAAATTAAAACAAAATTGGTTTTATTTCCAGTTTTTGTTTGGTAATAAAAAAACTCATATTTGGTAATATTTTCCATTTAAAAATGAAATAAAGCAAATTGTGCTTTATTGCCGTTTGCTTTATATGTAGCACCCTCACCCCCGTCTGTATACGAGCTGCCTTTTGTACCTCATTAAATTTTTCTTTAATAGTAAATTTTCCTAAGGAAGTCCACTAAACACTGGTTCCGTAGGACGTGATAGGGCGAACAACTACTGTGTGGATCCAGTGCACTATGCATAAGCTTATGCTCCATTTTTTTTTACAATATTTTACTTTCTGTTTCTCTCATCGGAGTTCCGTATCCAGGAAAGCTTTTTATCAACGATGATTTCCAAGTATTTAGCTTCAATCGACATAGTCAATGAGGGATATTCTGAATAAGAAGTTTATTGTGATGAGAGCTCCATTTGTTACTTACATATATTTTAATTCATTGGTTGGGCACTGGCTGAATATTACATTTAAAATGGACAACGGCTTATTAAACCTCATCTCCAAATATTGTAGGGCACTTCCTTACTCTCTAAAAAATCAACGTTATCCTCGATGACAAAGTATTTTTTCAATGGTCAGAAAAGGTTTTGTAATTTAATCGGAATGAAGCCAACCATGAGCTTCAGAAATTCGATATTTATCATAATTTAACGGTCCCTTCAATAAGGTGAGGGTGTTTTCTTTCCTCACAAAATATTTCACTCAATGCTGGAACTCGAATCGGAACTAAGGTTATTGAGAGTCACGCTAAGACTTCAGGTGGCAGCATTCAGTTAATTTTTATTACAACTAGAAAATAACGAAATGACTTATCGAATACGAAAGGCATAAATTTAAAGCTTCACTCTACCATTTTTCCCTACTTATCCGAGTCGCACAAAAAAAGGACTTTGCTACGCACAAAATATAGACGATTAACGCAACTTTATGTTTTCTACAGACCAATGCTAATACATATTTCTGTTCATCTGTAGCGCTTCTTACACTTCTCTTTATAACTTTTGATAGTGACTTTCATTTTCGTGCGGACCCATTGAAGCGTATTCAGTCATCTGATTCGCAATCAAAATGCATTTTATTGTCATTGCAAAGATTTAAAAGTGAAGTTTTTGCATATTTTTATTTTTGCTTTTTAACACTTCGTGCGCTTCTTTTTTTATCGCAACATTGTCCACTCATGCGCGACAATTAATCTCAATTAAGAGGGGAGCACTAGCGGGCATCTTGCAACGTCATACAAGACAACTCATAAATGCTTGCACACATACACTTGCGCTAGGTGAATTCCCCTCATTTTATCATTGCACTCATTCTTTGCGGCTCTTTTAAGGCCCATAAATGTTTTTTAATATCGAAAATGGTTGCTGACTTGGTAATGGCGCTGTGCTGCTGATGCTGCAGCTGCAGCTGTTGACTGCTTGGCTTGCTGCTTTTGTTGGCTGCATATTGTTGCAACATCAGTTGGTAATTATGCTTGTAATTTTTCATTATTGTCACACTTTCGTGTTGTAATCGTATTGCTTTTGTAATGTTTTGTTTTTAAATTTTTTTTAAATTTTTCTTGTTTTTGTGCACATTTAAAGATTTACCCATAAACTACGGTTGAATTTTGATGTCTTACGCTCCTCCATCGTTTTGATTAATGATTTACGAAAATTTTAGGCTTGTAATAAAAATGTTTAAGTGCTTAAGTATTGCATGCTGACACCAAGAAAAAAATTTTAATTTAAGGAACTGATGCAACTTTATTAAATATCGGAGAAGCATGGAAAAAGGTAGACAGAAGTTGTGCTGTTTATGAACTAGATATATACATTAGGGTGGGTCAAATTGTTCAGGAGAAAAAAACCATGACAATGAGTATAGAAAAAACGTAATCTTCGGAAAATTCTAAGAAGATTTGCCCCTGAAATCATGGGTCCCGAATGAATTTGAAGTCCGCACAAATTGATGTCAATACTTCTAAAGATATATCAACAGAAAATACTGAAAATTGGCCTCAGATAATACGCTCTTTAAAAAACATTTGTGCGAGTCTTATGTACAGTCTGTAATAAATAAATAGATACCCTTTTTAAAGTTTCATAAATTGCACTTTATCTACATAAAATAAACAAAGAATTCGAATATTTTTAAGAAATTAACGGTACTCCTAAATTTTTATATGAGATTGAAGTCTATTGTGGGGGTTGAACCCCAAAACCCCACCCCTTGTTTGCAAATAATCGGCAAATCCATGGAAAGAGCTTACCGTGCCAACCTTGAGCTTTTTGAAAAATGATATATGTGCCTTCGTAAGATTTCATTAGTTCACCAAAAAGCGGAGTGAATGCCAACAGAATTTGACGTGAGAAATTCAGACTTGCTTTGCTAGGCATTTATTTTAAGTTTAGAAAGTGTATACTTTATTACAAAAATTACCCAGACGTTCGTTGATATTCATTTCCAAACGGTTAAAAGCGTAAGCCAGGTTTGATGAAAGTTAACCATTGCCCTAATAAATATTATTTTCACAATCTATACTATTTAAATTTCTGACCTGTCATTTTTGACCCAAAAATACAATCATACAACTATGTACTCAAATTTATGTATGCAGCAAAATACATGCAATCTTCATGCTAGCATTATTCTCACACAATATCTCACAGTAAGCCATTTGTCACAATTACTAATTGGTACAGTCGCGTATAGACTTTCTAACTGCCAGGAAAGAACCCAGCAGCATTGTGGCATGCAATGTAACTGCATGCAGGTACACTCGTATCATGTAAGCGAGCTGACTAGAGAACCCTAAATTAAATTGTGCTGACCCGTATAAGAGTCTTAAAGATGCAAAGAACAAGAATAAAAGTAAAAAAAGAAGAGAGTTTAATAAAATGGAATATAGTACGACAACAGCTGCTGCACTTTCACAAAAATTTGCAAATAGTAAATGCTTTAAATTTACCGGGAAAAAAGCGACAAGCCGATTACAACTAACATATCTGCTACGAGTATAAAGGCTGCTTATTGCAACCATAGAAGCATACTTGTAATACTTGTAAGCGTGTTTGTGTAGTACGCGAACTTTCAAACGAATTTAGGTCATACGTTTGGCTATTTTTGCCATTCAAATGCAATTTAATTAATACCTGAGGGCATGTGGCAACGATGTAGAGCCAATAAATTTGCTAGTAATCGTTGCTGCAACATCAGCGAGCTGACTAAGAAAAACTACCCCAAAAAAATGCAGAAAAATTTTAAACATGAGCAGGAATTATTTGCGTACCAGCGACGTGGCAAATTGCACAATAATTCACTTGAATAGAATCAATGATTGGCGGCAGTGGCAAGGCAGTAAGCATGCAACAGTTTGTGGCTAGCGCAGTTGGTGAGCAGCTAGAGCACTGAATAGTAAAAGTAGAATATTCTTGAAAAAAAAAACGGAAAATGAGCTTTCTATTGTTACTTTTGTTGGCTGCATGTTTGTTGCATGTGGCAACACTAGTTGCAACATGCTACTTTATGATCAGCAGTGGTGCGCGGCAGTCAGCAGTTCCAGGGTGTTGTGGCCATAAATTGTCTGTTCTTGTTGCCACATATTTTAATGCTACCATTTTTGTTGTTGTTTTTGTTGTTATTATTCTTATTTCTAGAATTTAGTTGTCAAGTCTGAAAAGTTTTCTGCTCTTCCATCTCCTCCCAGCCACTCGCATACACCACTACCTTAATCGCCAATGAATTATGCATGTTGCAACAATACTGCTTGAAAAAAAGCAACAACAACAACAACTTTCCAAACAAATTGCTGCCATTCCACGCATAAATTCACTCGTAATTCGTGGACGCCGTCAATCAACCAATTTTGCGCCGTTACGCCCCAAGCGCGCAATCAGCAGCCACAACAACAGCAATGCAAGCACAACAACAACCATGTAACATACCACATACTTACATACGTATAATGGTTGCTAGACCACTAAATAGTTGCCAATACATTGCAATTGTTGCTGTCGCTCTGGGTGCATTTGGCAATAAACGACACCTACTTAGCAGCAATGAAATATGTTGCAAGTAGCTGAGAGCAATTGTGAAGTTGAGAATTGTGCCACACCACAAAGCGCAAACATTTTACGGACGGAATTTGCGCGAACTTGAACTGCTTGGGAAAGTTATGAACAGGAAAGTAATTTGGCAAATGCAATGAAGCAGCAAAGCAGCAATGGGGCATGTTGCAAGTGCCACAGCATAACGGGGGATGAGTTAGTAGGTGGTAGGTGGTAGCGTTAGCGCATTCTTGTACATTGTGCAGCGAGCGCGCAGCTGACCAATTGACCCAGTCTGCCATGTTCTACATAGATATTTTTATATGCAACATATACAAACATAGATACATACATGCATGAAGCATTGTGTATGCGAATACAAGCAATTTGTTTTGCCGCATGTTGCAAGTAGACATCTCAGTCATGGCTGCATTTAAATGAGCAGGAAAACATTCTAACATTTAATGTGCGCTGCTATGCCAAATGCCTGGCATGGGAAACATTTTCGCGCAAAAACAAAAGCAACCAAAGACGCTACTGGATGTGTAACGGGAATGTTGCGGCGCATGTTGCAATCAACGAAAGGGCATTCAGTTTGATATTGACGTTGTTGTTCACTAGCCGCTATCCATTGCTGCTGCTGATGCTGCTGCTGCTGCCAAAGTTATTGGCAACTTAATTTTGCCTTTCGACAATATAATTGCCGACAATCCGAATTGCAGCATTGCTTAGAGTGGAACAACAACTAACGAACCAACGACAACAACACAGATGACAATAGACAGGGGAAAAAGTGGGTGGCGTGAGAGTGGCAGATTTGCTAAGCCACGAATACAATCACGATTGCTATAGTAACAACAACAACCAATGGCAATAGCAGTGCGCTTAAAAATAGCAACAACTACGTTCACAAAAGTGGTGAGAATAAAAATCATGCGGACCATTAAATGTTTCTTTGAAGCACATAAATGTGATTTAAATGCTAAACTTTCAAGAAATGGGTACAACAACCATTACAATAGAGGTAAGTTAATTTTAAACACAAAACAGATTATGCAAAGGTGCTTAGTCATTAGATAAAGCGCGACTTTCTCTTGGGGTGGGTTCCATTATTCCAGGACCTTTTGAACACGTTCAATTCTACTGCATCCTCAGAACTTTTTATTACAGAAAAAGCTTTCCAGTCGTCAGCATATAGCAAAAAATTAGCTAAATAAAAGCAATTACTTTTATCGTTGATAAATATAATAAAGAGCAAAGGGCCTAATATACTCCCTTGGGGACCCCAGAAGAGACTATAAAAGGCTCAGAAGTTACACCTTTATTGTGACAACACAACGCCAATCACTTAAATAAGATTAAATCATTGCAAAAAAAACTGAATGCATTCCCAAGTAAGATAACTTACGAATTAAAATCGAATGAGAAACTTTGTCAAAAAAAGAAAATCTGTATAAATGCAGTCAATTTGAAACCCTTTGAAAAAGACGCAATACAATACTCACTAAAAACTGCAAGGTTAGTAACCGTTGATCGATTGGCCATGAGACCATATAGATACTAAAGCGAAATCATGCTCTTCGTTAAAAAATTTAATTTTTCAGCTACAATAGTTTCAAAAAGTTTAGATAACATTGATATTGGCCTATAATAACATCACTTTTTTCCAACTTTTAAAAAGGGGTCGTCTAAGAAGACCCCAGAAGTTAGAAACATATTAAAACTAAATTTCAAGGGCATTACTAAACCAGGACAGTTTTTAAAAAGCACCTACCTTCTCCCCAAGTTTGGCAGGTTACTTCTGGGACACCCTGTATACACATGAATATATGGATTAGAAAATTCCTAAAAACATATATTAAAAAATCAATATTTGCCAGGTAAAAAAGGAGAAAAAGGAGAGTTCTATGAAAAATTTATCCACAATTTAAGCAAACTGCCGCTTTTTTCCCACAATGACAAACAGATTTGAATCCTGCAACCATCAAAATAAATAACAACAATGCCTCTGTGTGCATCAAAAATCAAACAACAACTACAGAATCAATCACAAAAACACCAAAAACAATACCGCCAATGAAGCTACACCAAGGCACAAATCCTGGGAAAAGCGACAATTTGCGACAGAAAGTAGCTTTTGCAACAACAAAAGCTACAACAAAATATTGCATACATATGCATTCATAGAAATGACGACTGTGACGACAGTCTGCCAATGTGAATGGTGTTGCCGATGGCGCTAACAGCATTGTTGCCACATTGTGAATTCTATTTTCTATTTGGTATTATTGTTGTGACTGAAAAATTTCACTGTCTCTGCAGGCGGCTGTCGGTTTGGTTCTCACTGTGCCACCACCAGCAGCAGCATTCTAGTTTTTTGGTTGTTCTTTTTGCAAGTTGCAACTAACTTACTATCTTAGCGGTTATTTGTTGCATAGCATTACTGTTGCTTATTGCTGTCGCTGTCTGCTGAATATATTGTTGTTGATTGTTGGTTGTTGCCTAGCCTGCTGTCGGGACATTGATGAATGGGAAGCGCGAATAGAGACATTTTTCAAAGAATCGGCGTTGGTATCAACAATGCTT
>JAPVRG010226965.1:0-21721 GCA_029783565.1 Rhagoletis cerasi | reverse complement strand
GAACCGAACCATTTTTTAGAGTGGTTTTCGGTTCGGTTTTGGCATTTGAACATTAAAACGGTTCGGTTAGTGGTTCGGTTCGAGGCCCGAAAAAAGCGACGGTTCGGTTCAAAAACCGGTTCGGTTCAAAACCGGTTTGCAGCCCTGGTTTCTATTATTGTTTTGTTTATGCAACTATCGCAGCAAAGCAGGGTTTTTTTAGGGCCATAATTCTCAAAATTTCCGTCAAAAAACAGTAAATTTATTAAGGAAATGTCCAACTTTCAGAAGAATCTTGATTTTACACTAAAAATCGGCCTACAGTTTTTAAGGAAGTTTTTTTTGCTACATCTGCAATTATTTGCAATAGAACTGCTAGCAAGGATAACGTCAATATATAGCAAATGTCAATTTGTAACTACAACAATAATATCTTTTATTTGTAAATTTCATGACAAACTTAAAAGATCGGCTAACTATTTCAGTGAATGTGTATGTATGTGTATGAATGTATGTATATGGACTATCCCCCTTATTAATAAAAAATATAATAGGTTTAAAGAGCTCTATAAAGTGACATTTTCATACATTTTTCAATTTATAAACCTTTTTTAAAGCTATTTTATTTTTTATGAATAAGGGGGTATATATTTTAAATATTTATTTAGTATAAAAAGAACAAAAAAAGAAAGTTAGCTCAAGGAAAAATTAGTTTTCATAGTTTTTGTAGCAGTGACGAGGTAGTCTCGCGATGTAAAGCAATACAGTTTAAGTTGAATATTGGAACATTTTTATACATACATACATAGTATATTCGTGTGCATGGAAGTGCATATGCTGTATGTAAACACGTAGTCATGTTTTAACTACATATTGACAGTTAAGGAATATAACAAAATAAACTATAGACATAAATTCATTTAAAAAAAGCTTACAGTTAGATATTAAAAGTACATAGTGCTTGATTTTAGTAAACAGCAGCATGATTACTTGCGGTATTAAAAATATCAATTCTCATAATTCAGTTTATATTCATATTTTAATAAAATTTATTGGTACGCAATCGATCGATGTGCTTGTGTAAATCGTTTGGTTTGTTCAAATGTTGCGTTTTCAGTTTGTTAGCGCTTGAATTTGCTTCAGCGGGCGGTCGCCATTCATTCAAAGGCTGTAGCGAAAAAGGCATATGCCGAAAAATTTTTTACAATTTCTTGTGTTGACATTCCAAAATTTCAATTAAGCGATCGCGACGTTTGGGATCCTTAATGAAGATTTGCTTGCGGACCACTTCGTTAGTTGAAAACATACCCATTACTTTTTTGTTTTGCTTCTTCAGTCTGATTTCAAGTCCCTTATCGGTTGGCGTGAATGCGTCGATGTTTTCATATCGGTATTTCCATTGTATCTTTGAGATGAAAATAAATAGATAGGAATGTAGGGAATTAGGAAATACAAGATAAGCTAGACTCTAATTTTTATTGAAAACCAATATTTTATACCCCTTTTGCCAATAAGTATGGGTAGAACAACATTAAATTTATATTTTACTCACCGTATACGTTCCGAAAAGATCATTTTTGGTTGCATGTATAACGCGATGGTTCGACACGACCAGGAACTCATGCTTTGGCACCAATTCTTCGCAGTGTATAAATATATCGGTGCCAGCATATTTGCCTTTTTCGATTTCCCTGCAAGTAATTTTGTCGAAATGTAAATTTATATTTTAATGCCGACATTGAACTTACTTAAAGACACGATTGCCTTCGGCTTCGGCTCGACAATAGGGTCGTATCACATTATCCTGGTGTACGTAGCGCGGCGCACGCAAACGCGACACCTCATTTTGTCCTTCAGCCGCGCGACGCACCGCACCAAAACTGCCGCTAGCAAAATCAACTACACCAGCTGTGGGTTGAGCCACAAAACCAATCATGCCTTTGCCGACACCCTTGAAGAAACCTTCTACGCCTTCTTCTCGTGCACCAGCCACTGGTTTGGTCACGACGCCCGAGACACCATCTACAAAGCCCTACACAAACGTAAAAAACAAAAATAATGAAAATGGAATAATACACTTTTTACAACTTACCATAACCAGACTTTTACTACTGCGTGCTATACCCTCGGAGAACGTTTGTGGTTTCTTATTCATGTGCAGGCGTCGCTTCTTCTGATACTCCTCATCGAATGTCAATGCAGCAAGTCCTTTGCCCATTGCACCAGTAATTCTAGAATATTTTAGTATTATCTAAAGAGTGAAAAAATTTTTTGTATGCATGGTACTAACTTCGATACGGCGCCCGCGGCGCCCCCTACTGTGTGACCAAATAGTGATTTGACGCCGAGCGCTAGACCTTGAGCGAATTCTCCCGGTCCTTGTATAGCACCCTGTAGTATTAGCAAACTTTAGTAATTTATTTACAAGCAGCATTCACGCCGCAAAATTTACCTGGAATGGTTCATAGAACAAATCTTCAACGCCCTTCTTCAGACCCACAACCAAGCCATACGGGTTACCAAGCACATCCAAGCCCAAGACGAGCACGTACAACTGTTTCAGCGCTTGACCCGTATAATGTGCCGTAATTTCTGAAGTTAGTTGCTGCTGCGTAAAGAATTGGTACTCGCGTTCGAAGAAAGCCAGCCGGAAAACGACATCATTTACATCAGTCAGTGTAACGCCGACACCTTGCACCAGCGTAGACAGTATACCCGGCAAAGCTGTTGTGTCAGAGCCAGCCATAGAGAAACTGACGTGTATTTTAATTGGTCCCAAATGCAAATTATCATAGAAATTCTTTTGTTCTTGCGCAGAATGTGTCTCTACGAGGTCAGACAGTGGCTTTTCAATCGACTCAACATTCACGTTGAAGAGTTTTGCCGCTTGCTCATCGCTTACTTTCGCAGCGAACATATCGGCGAGTGCTGTGAGGAACATTAAATCCACTTTGAAGTGGAATTCCTGTATAAGCATAGTAGCATATTTATATTGCTTGACTGTGGAATTGGGTACCACCCATTGCACCACGCTCATTTCTATGAACGGCTTCAGCACCGTCGTTGTGGCAACACTCTTGGGCGGCGGTATTGGCGCGAGCACCACAGGGAAGATGTAATCGTTTAATTGATTGTCTATTTGAATTTTATTGATTTTTGCATGCAGTTGCATTTGATAAGGTGATGTATTCATTTTAAACCAAACACCCGGATAAAAGGTGCGATGTAGTACACGCTCTCTACTTTTTTTCAGAATCATATTTTCAAAATCGATCTGCAATAGAAACGGGAATTAATATTAACTATTTTGATTAAGCTAAAGTTGTTTTACTTCATGTTTGCCATCCAGATAATACTTCTTTATCTGCTGCACGCTTCGATCTACCAAATACTGTTGGTATTGCTCCTCTAACTCCGCGGTTTCATGAATATTCATCTGTTTAAAGTGCTTTGAACCCTTCCTTTGCTCCCAAATCACACCTTAAATAACGCGGGATAACAAGATCAAAAAAATGCCTTTTAAATGGTCGATCTTTTTAAATAGCCGAGTAAAGATCATAGGCAACGTGGAGTAATTTCCTAAACTGCTTTTAAAGAGTCTATAACACCCTGAAGTTCTCAACTTTCACATGCTGTACATTGTTCACTCACCTGAGCTCGCTATGCCCATATACAATATGGTCGTGCCAATAGCATTATTTATCAGAGAAAAACCAATGCCATGGATACGCATTTCGACAGACTGCGTTATCTTTTGTATTGTTGCACTGCCTTCAAGCCTTTTAGCTATAGCAACATCTGCGGTGAATAGTAATACACGTTGGAGGCCATCCAAAAATGTTACCCAATAGGCTGTCGAGCCATCTGCTAACCTGTCAGCAAGAAGAAGTAACTGATTATTTACTCTACATACATAGCCTTTTAAAATAACACATACTTCAATTCGCCTATTTGATCGCGCCTTAAATCTGTATCCGCTTTAGTTTTGCTCTTGTCACTGATCTTTTCGCCCCAATCAAAAACGATGCTGTTTTCACCTGACGGATGCGACCAGGCATGCAGCAGTTTTCTACGTGGCTTCAGCACAACACTTTCTTTTACATCTTTCTCTTGATAAACAATCGGGACATTGGTATGATTAATTATTAAGCCAGGCGCATCACCAGGATTAAACTCAGAGAATATGATATAAACACCGCCTTCGGTAGCCTGCACATCCACATTTATACCTCCGTACTAAAAGAGATGTTTGCAATAATTTCTTTTTACCATTTTGTTGCCTAAAATGCAGCATTTACCTTATTGCCCGGCAGTTTTAAGAGTGTACATTGCGCTTCGGAATACTTAAATGCAGGGGTACATTGCCCGAGTACGCGTGCGACGAGCATCATATCGGAATCGTCCTTGGGCCATAGTGGTGTACAAGTATTGGGCAATACCTTAAAATAGATGCAAAAGCATATTTAGTATTATGTTGAATGTACCATGCATTGAACTCAAACGGACCGTCATCCATGGATCTCCAGGCCTGCTTTGCTCTTGTAAATCAATCGTGTAATAACACTTGTTGCTCGCTATATAAAATGGTATAAACGTGATCATTTTCGTCAGCGAATTGTAGGTCAAATGATTGTGTACGCCTATCTGGAATTTATAATATAGCAAAAAGTTAATTCGACTCTAAAATCTGTAATATAGAAATTGAGCACGTAGTAAGCGCACTAACCTGATATGGTGTGTCTTTTGATTTACAAGTTACAGCACCCATTGAACCGGCAACATCCAGTGGAATTTTATTACTCCAATCGCCATTGTCTACACGTATCGTTGCTGCCTTTTTGTCAAAGAAGAATTTCTCTCGGAAAGAGAACAAGATCGGACCATTATACTCTGGTGGATGATAAAGTACATCAACAGTTTCTGCGTCAGTTTTATAACTAAGCATCAAGCCAGTTTTATTGATCATCCAAAATGGACTATAAAGCGAAATCTGTAAAGCTCCTTGGCGATTGTCGAAACTAATTGGGAAATAATTGTTTTTGATTTAACTGTTTTTTTTTTTCTATTTATGCATCTGTGAAAACATTTACCGAACACATAAATCCATATCCATTTTAGCCTCAGAATCATAGGAACTGAAGCGCCAGGTAGCCATATCATGATGGTCCTCAGATATCTCCGTAGTACATGACCAATCTTTTTCCAAATATTGGATTAGCTGTAAAAAAAGTTCGATTAGAGCACAATAAAATAAAATAAAATAAAATAACTGTTATGAGGCAGCAGAGCGAAATAAACAAGTTCAATATGCCTAGTTCTTCCACCTCAAAACTTACCCGCACAACTAGAAAACTCCGATTATCACGCGATTTGCTACTCAATTTGACTGTCGGCAAATGCAACACATCTCCCGGCGCCACTTCTTTTTCGCCATAGTCCAGCATATCCTCCTTAATCGCATTCGATGCATTTCGTTCTAAATCCTCACTTTCGGCACTGCGCACGCTGCAACCGGCTACAGATACGCTTATGCTAATTGGCAATGCATTACAGAGATATACCGGCGGGCGTAAGTGTAAAGTGTAGTAGGCGCTTAATATTGTATACTTGTCACTGTGTTCATGGAAGATTTCAGTTTTTACACGCTTCACATTGATGTAGAAGGTTTCAAAGGTATTCAATGGATCACACTGTAAATGTCTTGCGTATTCGAGATCAGTTGGGCAATCATTCCATTTAATGCCCTGCACAGACACATTGTAGCCCTATAGATAAATAAAAGAAGAAATATTGTAGCTTAATAATTTGCCGGCAATTATAAAAAAAATTCAACTTACTTCTAAGCTGAAATGCAAATCTTTGATATCTGCATAAATGGAATGCAGTGGTACATGAAAGATTTCTCCTGGTAGCACTTTACCTACTAAAATTTTTTCTCTCGCCATTCCTTGTTTATAGCGATGTATAAGCAGTGTTGTGGTAAAGTGATTGTGTACCTAAAATGCATAAAACACGGGATTTAATTTGTTCGTTGTTTGCTTAAGCTACAAAATTCATACGCACTTTGACCACGCCGTGTATATTGATTTTTGTTGTGCCAAACTCTGAGCGCACTTCCGAAACTATGCCCCATGGATCTTGATTTGAGCCACGGTATAATGGGAAGTAGCGTTGATCTGATTTGGAAACAGGTAGAACTACCTCTTTGTCTATACCACCCACCTAAGAATAAAAACTATTAATATGGAAAATTTTACTTCAATTAGGTTCTCCAATCTTACTTTCACATATAAATTGTATTGCTCGTCCTCTTCATTGGTAATTGTAGATAGATCTTTTGTTTGCAAGTATACACGTCCACCAGGCGAGATCGTACAATCTTTTACTTGTTCTGGCAAAAAGTTGGCATCAGCATCATCAGCTTCGAATATCAGTGAGCTGTTCAAGTTTTTAGCCAGTGTTGCTCTTAGGGAGTGACACTCATGCAGCGTGAATATACCGCGTCTAAAGTTTATAGAAATGTCGAAGCCGGTATCGTTTTCAACAACATAGGGTGCAATTACGTCCGGTTTAACCAGACCCTCTACATTGATGGCCTGTGAGAAGGCCTCGCCCAAGACCCCCAACAGATCCAGGCACGACTTAGTAACTGTGAACTGCAAATCTTCATCTGAGTGTATGGCGATTTGTGTAACTTTTTCTGTTTGTTCTTCTTGTTCTTCGTCGATTTCATTGTCGTTTTCATTCTTCTGAGTAATTATATCCACTTTATAAGTCAATTCCCACGGCAGATATTCGTGTTCACCATTACGATTTATATGTTCATTCATTTCAACAATCGGCTCCCACACTGCCAAGGACTCATTGTAATAGTTGGTGCTTAACGTAAGTGAACCACGAATTTTTAAATCGCTACTCCAGTCACTGACGACGGCGTTCAGTCGTGTATCAAGTGCTATCAGCGGCTTTGTGTAATAGCCAATGCCTGTTTCAATCACAATAGTAATATTTGGCACTTCAATGATACATCTTTCTGTCTTCTGTTTTGGAGGTACCTCCGATATCTGGTTATCAATGTATTCTAGTGCGTCCACTGCACGGTCTGCGAACAATTAAGTTAAGAATATAGTAAAGTAATATATGAAAGGAACTTAGCACACTTACCGGCTTTAAGGAACCAATAGCGTCTATCTTGAAACGTTTCTTCTGACCATAAATGGCTGTAATCAGTCTCAAGTCTTTGATTAGTTTCCGCCTGGGCGTTATCTGCGCTTATAGTACGCATAGCTTTATTCAATAACTCTATAGTAGCTGGCGATACATTCAGCATAATTTCACTCAGTTTCAAACTGACATGCAGGCCTTCCTCTTCGGGTGTTGATCCCTGCAAGCTGATCATGCAAGGATGTAATATATAATGTCGCGTAGCCTCACGCCGCTCTGGCATAAATGAACACATATACATCTTCAAAGAATCGATTTGTCCATTGATAATTTGTTTTTCACCGATTGCGCGATAATTTAACTGCGCCTGCACATTGAAAATGATGGCATTCGATTTCAAATCATCTAAGTTTTCCACCAGTATAATATCGGGTTCCTCGATATGCAAAACCAAGTTAATTTTTTTATTATTTGCGGCTGGTTGGGAAGCAACAGCAGCCTCGATTTGGTTTGAGGTTGCTGATGGCTTAGAAGTTATCTTTGGGGCTATAGAAAATCAAATTTCATTGTTAGGACCATATATAGCATGTCAATTTTTTATTCAAACCTGCATGAGTTGGAGTAGGAGTGCTTGGAGATTTTAATTCTTTCTTCTTTTGTGGACTTATTGCTTCAGAATCCTCGGGCAATTTGAAAAAATCGGCGAGTTTCAAGAGATAGTCGACGCATAAAATCAAATCGAAGCTGGAAACACGCACCTCCGCTGATGGGCAGAGAAATATGGTGATTATAATTTTTGAAGAACTTAGATTTTTTAGATTTTACAATTTCAAGAGCCAAACAAATAAGCAAACGGTTTTACCAGCTGCCAATTCATGTACGTACCGAAAACATCAGCTTCCCTAATACTAGCAGTTAAGTCCAACATATAATTAACATCCGTCCTGCAAGCATCAACCACTTCTTCTGGCTCCTCGGCTTGTCGGCCCAACTGGGTTTCATTCCAATCTTTGCGACAAAGATACTTTTTAATTGGACTTTTATTGGACAGACGTGTATCATCGATTTGAATATTGCATAGCACGACGGAGGTGTTAAGCGTGCCATCGATTAATTTGTTACCCTTCAATGACAGAAGATACAGGCCGAATCGTGCTAAACCTTCCTCGTTGTCTGTAAATGAAATAAAGAAATAATACACAAATCTTTTTTATTGAGTTTTGAAGCAAAACTATACTTACTTAAAAGCAAATTAATAATTACACCGTCAAATAAGAAACTGAACTTCATTTGTACATGGATTTTACTCTTCTGTTGAGCACCCAAAGCATTTTCTGCTGCCAAAACTTTGCGTTTTGATGCAACCGTCCCTATTGATTCGACATCAGCTTTAGCAGCTTGTGATCGTATATCAGGCAGCGCAGGTTTGGGTGATGGTGGTTGTTCAGGCTCCTCAACCGGGGGGAACTCATCTGCTCCTTCGCTCAAATTACGATTCAAAATAGCCATTATAACTGCGTAGTCTTCCATGAATAGATTGAACTGAGTTTGTTTGCAATGACAAAACAAAGCATTTACTTAATTTAATTTCAATATAAGACCACTCCTATTGCAAAATTTACCTCAATTGATTTTAAGTGCCCGGAAATATCCAGTTCAGGTACTTCTTTGTACCAAGTGCTGGACAAATTACGTTTTACTATCAAGGTACAACTAACTGGATCCAAAATATTCAGATGAGACTTAATGCCATAGGCCATATCAACCGCTAAAAGCAGAAAAGTAGTAGAAGTTTAAAAATTTTCAAAAGCACAATTTCTGGTTCCTACTTACTATCGACTGAGGATCTCCGACCTTGCTCTAGCAAAATGGCGGCTTTTGCTAGTTTCATATTCTTCAACTCGAGCTTAATTTCATCAAGAACCGCGCGTCGATTATCGCGCGCCACATCCACTTCAGTTGTGATGTTATTCAATGAGAGAAAACCAAGATCCAGCACAATGGCATTGAAACTTTGTGAGTCCATGGGCACAATAATCACGGGCGCTTTGACTTTGATATCGAGTTTCATGCGAGCTGCATTCTCATAGGCAACCATAGCATTTTGTTTAGCCGCATCTGCTGCAGCAGCACTTGCCTGGGCAAGGGCCGCTTGAGCCGCTTGGAAGTTGTTGAGAAAACTCTACCAGAAAATACATATAGGAAAACTTCAATTAGTAAATTTTTTAAGGACTTGTAAATTTGAGAAAAAACCCACATACCAAGACGCCTGTGACGAACCAATTTAGGAACACTATTTTCATGCCTCCAATCGATACTGTTATGCGCATGTCGTCTGAATTGTAATTAGAAGTCTCATCCAAATTGTATTTGATCACTTGACACTCCAGCGCATTATCTCCAACAATTGAAAGTATCTGTTAAGTAAGCATTTATTGAGGGATCAAAAGTAATGCATTTCTCCGCTATGAAACTTACACCACTATGTTTAGTCAATGGGTTCAAATCCGTAACCACGATATCCTTGAGGCGTACATTCAACTCGGTGTAGGATGACTTCAAAATTACATTCGCATCAAAATGTTGCACTTCCAGTGAAGCTAAAGGGCGCTTTTGGCATGTCAGAAGCAAGGAAACTTGCTCCATTTTCGCTTTTACGTGAACCTGTATGCTGTCCACCACCTTTCCATGTCGCTGCGAACGACTCTTCGTGGGAACTAATATACCTTCCTCTTCTCCCTCTTCCGCTATGACAGTTAATTTACTCAATATACCTGATTCTCCTGCATATGCTATACGATCCTTAGGTTGCTCATTAACTGGTGTTGAGGGTTTAATTACTTTCTCCAGTTTACGTTGGAACGAATCAGCCAATTCCAGCAACTGCAAGAGCACTTCTTGATGCAATGTTATGTTCAAAGTGGTGAAGTTTATGTTGATCAATTGCTCAGTGGCATTGTATTTTGTGAAAAACTCAGGAGCAGTACGTTGCGCCATCACATATGAAACGGTAAGTAAATAGTTGAGTTCTTCCGAAAATCGTGGGGTATCAATAATATTTAACTGATAATGAGAGTTCTCAGAGGAGTCATGACGCTTCAAATTCACAGCTCCAAGACTAAAAAGCAATGGAATTTTAAATACAAGCAGAAAACAATTTAAATATCTAAAATTAACTTACTTTGCTTCCACTACCATTTCGTATGTGCGCTGATACATTTTTACGCCCAGTTCCAATACATGAAAGGATAGTATAGTCTCAACATTGCAAGTTGAGGAAGTGCAGATGGAACTTTGTTCCAGTAAGTGCTCATTAGGCATTTCATCAACAGGTGTACCGAATGCATTAGAATCCTGTGGCGATTCTATTGGCGTCGCTGACGATTCGTTCGGCGACGATGATACTTCGTTCTTATTCTCAATTGGTTGCGGCCCTTTTATAGGTACTGATTTATTTAACGAAACCATAAATTCTTTCAATGTGAACACCAACTCTAAATTCGTATACTGGACGATCTCTGTAGATAGATCGATTTTTTCTGTCCGTTTCTTGGCTTTTTTCTCCTGCGTCAGAAAACTAGCCAACGACAGTTTCGACGAAGCTGTGCTCAATGCTCTCGTAATTGGTGATGGTTGAGCTGTATCACTTTCGGGCAATGGTATGCTTGTCGCTACGCGTAGCGCATCAAACAGACGATCTTCAGTTATATTCAACGCAATCGAAGGTAACTCAATGTCGATTTTCATCTTTGGCAATCGCGGATCATCGTCGACAGCGCATAACGACACGTTACACATGACAGATGTAGGACGCAGTATGTGCATATCTGATTGCACAGCGGAAGCAAGCGTATTTTGCCAATCCTCTCCAGGTCTAGAAACCACCATCTGCAAGTTTAGCTTCGTTATTTTCATTCTATATGGACATAAACAACTACAACTTACCTGTATGTCAGCTATGCTGACTTGAATTTGATCATATGCACGCTCCAATACGTTAGATAGCTCGACTTTTCCAGCTTGAAGCATGCCCAGCAGATCACTCGAAGAGACATTGTGCGGCTTCGATGAAACAATGAGTTTTCCCAGGGTTATAACAATTAGTGAATTATTATTGCTATCAGGAGAGTACTTCCCCGAACTGGGAATTATAATAATGTTCGGCATGAATTGTATGTCTATCTCCAATGCAGATTTAGAGTCGATCATGTATTGCAGGCCGGTTGCAGAACGTTCTTTGAAATTCGCCATTCGTTCAGTAGCGGCTACCTCTAATTCGGATAAATTAGCTTTGGGTGGCGTGAATACTTTTACCAGGCGTATTATAGTATCAGCATCGTAAACGACTTGCAATGGGCGCGCCGATACCTTAATACGTTGATCGCATTTCTTGTCAAGAGGATTCGTCTCGAAGAATATATCGAGAAGATTTAATTTATCGGTAGTTTTAGATTCGATTATTACGGGTGCTGTGTTATCCTGATGCAAACCTAAGAGTTTCATTTCATGCATGCCAACAGTAACACTACAAAAACAAACAAACATCACAATATTTTAACACTTTTATGACACCAAAAGTCATCTTGGCCTCACTACCTTAAAGCACTACCGCCAGGACGTTGGCACAGATTGCAAGTAGTCATGGAGAAATTCAGCAGCATAAGCGTTTTCAATTGCTCCAAACTAAAGCTTTCTTTTCCCACCACACTGCTGTCATCGTACAGACCAACTTCCAATGCCAACAATTTGAATTGCATTTTTATAGCCTCGTACTGCACCGGCATATCTGGTGGGGGCGTGCCCTCTTGATAGCCAATAGCGTCATAAAGCTTCGCCTTCTCGTCTGCGGTCATTGCAGCTTCGAACTTTTTAACTGCACAGAAATAAAGGGGAAATTATTTTAGAGTGGAGACTTGCTCTGTATGCATTAATTTTACCGATGTCGTTAGCTCCTTCATCTTCGGCTTTTTGTCCACCGCCGAACCAGCCACTAAACCAACCAGTCTTCTGAGAAGCTTTCGTTTCTTCATCTTTTCGGATTTTATCCACCTCAATTTGAACGCGCTTACGTATTAAAACTAAATTAAACAGGTCCAGCTTCTGCTCCAGCAACGTGCAGGTTTCAATGAGACTGGCAGGTGGTTTTTTAGCAAGTTCTTTTTCTTTGAAGCTCTATATTAGAAACAATTAAAAATGCACATATTTATAAAATCAAATGGATTTATCTATAAGATAGCGCAGTTAATCAAGTTCTTTTTTAAAAATCAAAAAAGGACTTCTACCATAAGTACTTGTATTTGTTTCCTACCTCTGCGTAAGTGTTACAAAGTTGACGATGCTCTTTGATATGCTGCCATGTCCACTCTCTGTTATGTTTTTTAATGTCTTCCTCCAAAATAGCATTGATGGCGAACTGCCACCATTGGCGGTAGTGTTTCTTATATGCTGAAGGAAGAATATGAAATAACTTTTCCGAAAAAAACAGTAATTTGGTCGCACACTTTTCACTTACGTATATTATAAGGTCGATATTTACGGTACCGCGCGCCCAATTGCATACGATTCATAGATTCGCCCAGTTTGACGGCCTCCTGGAATTGTGTGCTCGTCAAGCCGACGCGCAGCTTTTGCATTTCTAAGGCTAAGTCGATCTTTGGTATCACAAATGCTGGAGTATCATATTCGGGATTCATATTTAGCTGCAGCTTCCCCATTACCGAAATCGGGCCAACAACTGTCAGATAGCAAAGTTACTTACAACGCTTAAGAACATGAATAGCACGCTCGTTAGTTGCTCACCATAATTATAGTCGGGTGGCACCGAATCTTTTTGTGCAATATTTTTACGAAAAACATCTGCCAACTCTTCCTTCGACAGTGTTGAGTAAATGCTTGTTCTGCAATTCATATACGCTGACAAAGAGTCGAGATTTGCAATTTTGAAGACACGGCTGACCTGCTGCGTGAGATAGCACTTCTCCCAGTTTTCATCAGTGGTATACAGCTCGAGATCGTGCAGCGTAACACCCACTGCGAAAGTCTCACCCGTTGTGGAGGCGTCTTCATAGCGTATATGAATATTCGATATTTTTACTTGAAGATTATTAACTATTTGCGCCGTTAGTTTTTCGGAGAATGTTGCATCCGGTTTGGCTTCATCTGAAAAGAAGACCTCTTTTATAAGTCACCTTCTTTCAAAATCTGTAGCATTATATACTTTTCATTAGTTCTTTTTTGTGCGCATCCTCAAGCGCTTTAAGCGCGGCCTGCTTTATTTGCAGGTCGTATTTTTCTTCTTTCTCAGCATCATATTGCACCGCTTGTTTGGGCGAAACAAGCATATACAGGTCTTCGATTTGTGCAATCACTGGTTGACTGTAGAGATTCTTCCATGGTATCTTTAAGACCAGCTTACCTATTAAAGGAAAGAGAATATGTATCGCAAAAAAATCGCTATAAATTAGTTTAGAGATATTTCTCTTATATGATTAATATCCTGCTAGAAAGGCATTGTTTAAAGTTCAGGTGGCTCTTTACTTATAAAGGAAGCATTGAACGGGGCTATTATATGTAGCATAAACTAACTTATTGGCTATATACCGCTTTGGTTACGTCTATTTGGAAAATTGCAAAGAACTGTGCTACTCTGTGTTGGCGGGGTCTTTCGCACAACTTCTATGGGAATAATGTTTGTTTTGATCAACATCTAATCGATAGATACTATTGGAAAGTAACAACGGGTTTAACGCGCTTGAAAATAAAGGCTGGTTTTCATTATGTCAAATTCAATGACATTTGTCGTCAAATGAATGAAAACACATTGTCAAATGGGACTAGAAAACGGTATATCGATTAATTTAGATCAGAAGAGGTCCTCAGTCATGTACATGCGCTGCTAAATCGGCTATTCGCCCGTTTTTTGGCCCATAATATAATCGGTAAGGGTATGTAATATGTCCAAAAATTTTGTCGTCAAAATATGACATAGTGAAAACCAGCCCTAACTCAAAATGGTCACGCCAATGTCCTAAACGCTATTAGTTCCACATTCCACACAGGCAACTTTGTATTAAGGCGAAATTTAACTAATAAATATAAATTATTACATGATCCTAGATAGATCGTCGTGGTCTGGGGAAGTTTCTGAAACGAACGATTCGCTCCACATTTATGTAAATCGACGATTCTAGACTGGGGAACAGGGTCGACGCACAGTGATATTTGGTGCCCATTAATCCGAAAATAAGCTATCGATTTTGGGGTTTTATTCTTTTGGGTTAGCTAAAATGATGCTTCAGATATCGAAATGTCCAAGAGGGGCCCCGACTTTTTGAAACTTTTTTTATCACTATGAAAGTGATAGTTGACGCAGCGCCCGGAGAAGTAAAAGTTTAATGCCAAAGTTTACAAGAACGCCAATAGCCACAGGAACGATCGATTTTGATTTTGTAAAATGGGGTGAGTACTCTATAATGTATAGCTTTAAATTTTTTTTAGTAGGTTCAACTGATTAATGTTTAATGAAATATTAAAGTGAATTTTTTACTAAAAACAGTTTAAAGAAAAAGGTATGTAATTTTCACCGGGTTTCACTCCAAAAAGTTGATGTTTATTTCAAGATAATTATATTTTAAACTGAAATACTAAATATTGAATCCGACCGTTTCCGACATTTTCTTTAAGACACAATTTTGTAAGTTTTTTTTTAAATTAATTTTTTTTCAACCAATTTCGATTTGCCCAACACAAAGTGTAAGTTACATGTAAAAATAATTGTATTATGATTAAAAAGTATTTTATTTATTTAATACTTTAAAATACCAATTTAAAAAACTTAACAGTTCTTAATAATAAGAATTTAAAAAGTCAGTGAGACCCCTTGTCCACAGTTGAAAGCTAAATTTGATTGCTCACAAAGGAGTTAATAAAAATTTATATATTAATGCTTTTGTGGAAACAGTTAAATACCCGGAAAAAATCCCTGAAAATTGTCTTGAAAAATCAAAAGAATCGACATGAAATTCGCTTTTTCAGAAATCAATCGTAGAATAAATATATGAGGTGGTAGGTATATGAGGGTAAATATCAATTAAAAATCACATAAAATAAGTTGAACATACAATTTTTTAACATAATATAACATACATTTAATTTTTAAAACAAATATTATTATAATGTCATAAGTACATTTAACAATTATTAATGAAAAGTTCAAGTACGACGACTGTTGCAGACTTGGACAGCAGTGCGTATTCCGTCTGCATATTCGGGATGAGTAGGTTACACTTTGCTATTTCCCCAAGTTTCATTTAAACCATGATGGACTGATTCCAGGCCTTATTCGTAAAACAAAACCAAGCCCTTGTTTCTTTTGCTGCAAAACTCAGCTGAGTGAAAAAACACGGCGTGAACTTTTGGCGTAGTACTAACATTCAGTGCATGGCAGCTTTTCTGAAATTTTGATATTCCGTATAGATAGTTGTCCTTAATACCACAAGTGAAACAAGACGGCATAACTGCTTCAAAGTTTGATAAGCATTCCACATACTTACGACAGTCATTACTAAAAATCTCGCTCAAAAGAGTTACTTTGTTCAAAGCGTCATACCTGGAGTGGCATTGCAAGCTTGGGTCCGAATTTAACTGTCTTTCGGAAATTCGTAACACATATATGTACGTACATATACAGTATTTACAACTCCTAAGTATGTATTTGTATAAGGAAGTTCCGCATTTAATTCTTGGTTTATAAAATACGAAATATGATTCAGGCTTCCCTAATAAATTAAAAAATAGTCTAGTTTGATCAAATTTATACATATGTATAAGGATTATGTGATATTTCAACAAAGGAAAGAAAGAATATAAAAATTAAAAAGAAATTGATCATTTTTTCGTAAAACTCAATTTTTTCAAAAACTGTCCGAGGTAATCTTTTCTTTTTGGTCTTAAATTGTTGCATAAAATATAAGGAAATAAACAAAAAAAAAAAAGAATATAGTATGTGCTATGACTTCGTATTTAAAGTTTGTTCAGGCACACCGTGCTTCTGGTTACCAAAAAAAAAAAAAGATATTTCAATTTCTTAAAATGCAAAGATGCGCAAACAACCGCGTAAATAACTGTATAATGAAAAAATATAGGGGGCATGCGCTGAATTCGTTTTTTTTTTTAAATATACGAATCCAATCCCTTTTTGCTATTTCTGCCTACTTCTAATTAACATGGACTGTGCTCTCACCGTCTTTTGTTTTTTGTGAAATTAAGAGTGTAATTGATTGTTGTTTTTGTGATAACTATAGCCCCAGGAAACGTACTGTTTCGACGGGGTCGGTCCAGAGGGAAAGTGGTGTTAGCTGAGTGTGTTTAAGAGGGCAAGTGAATAAGTTGTTGGTGTCATGTAGGGTACCTTCGATAGCCGGGGCCGAGTCTGGATAAATAGGAGTTTGACCAGCTACTGTATCCTTATTATAAATGCACTAGAGAGGATGATGGTTGAACTCTAATGGGCAATGAAATTATGTTCCCTAACAGGAAAGCGGATGGTTTCGGGTACAGAAATCCACGCATGTGGGGAAAGTTTTTGATCGCCATTCACCAGAGGGAGGCCAAAAACAATTATTTTGCGTCCGGTTCAAGCAACGCACAACTTCCAGTGTTTACACTAAGTCTCCTCTGGGTAGCGACAGAACACCAGTTCGAAAGCAAGCTAATTGTGAGAAGAATTTAGTTTGGATAATCTTTCACTTACCTAGAAAACCATAGATAAGCTGCACCGGCAAATCCACTTCATCAAGGGCATTTTCTTTCAGTTTTAAGTTATTTAAAACTACATCGCCTGCAAAACGAGAAAAAATATATGCATTAATAAATAGTATCGATTTCAGGTAATTTTTAATTTATCTTATTATTTTTTTAAATAATTTAATTTATTACAATTAGCGCATAGTTAAGAACAATTTTTTTTTGAAGAGCCATGAGAAATGATAAAAATGGCGCCAGTTGGTTAAATGTGGCCTTTGAAAAAATTTTGACTTATGACTATTTATGTACATAATGGCTAGATGTATGAACCTTTTCATCTCTATTTGTAGCCTTGTTGGACCGAGTTCATTTCCTTGGCACTACTCAAATATATTTAAGTGATCTATATGCGCAGCTATGCCCGCTTGGACAGCTTCTCGCATCCATATTAATTAACGTAAAAAATAAACGTTGGGAAATAACTGTTATCAGGCAACGTAAAAAATAAACGTTGGAAAATAAATATTATCGGCAACGGAAAAAATATTTCTCTTTTAATAACTGTTATGAAACAACGTTTTCGTTAAATTTCAGAATTCGGGCAACGTTTTCAATTTGTAAATTCGAGATAACAGTTAGTTTTGGTCCCTGTTCATTTATAATTATTTATATTGTAGCCTCCAACTGCCCATACGTGCTAATTCAGTTTTGCATGCGAATATGTGACGTGACCGCAACACACGCTTTCCGATAACTTTTTCCTGCAGTATATTAGATCATTCCGTAGCTTTCAATATTTGTGTATATA
Organism: Rhagoletis cerasi; assembly: GCA_029783565.1. Taxonomy (NCBI): domain Eukaryota; kingdom Metazoa; phylum Arthropoda; class Insecta; order Diptera; family Tephritidae; genus Rhagoletis; species Rhagoletis cerasi. The sequence continues at coordinate 4,026 of JAPVRG010226965.1, read as the reverse complement.
GTATTATTTGCTATTTACATTTGTCGATAATTATGCAAAAGTATATACTTTAGTTAAGACAGTCTTTAAGTAAATGGGAAATATGTACATTTGGTTCTTAAAACTTCAGTAAATTAATTAAAACGATTGGGTTGATTACAAATTTGTTTACAAATGCATATGTATGGAAATAAATAAATAAAGCATTTCGCACACCTGCTGATGTCGTGGAAAGATAAGATTGACAAGTACATACATACATAAATCTGATTGTTGTTTATGGTACTTCACCAAATATTACATTTCTTGAACTGAGCCCCAATTCTGGTAGTCGTTATCTTGTGATATACGATTTGTGTATGACTTCTAGGTTCAATTCCGACCGAAGTATCCCATACAATCACTCTTCATCTGATGTAAATCTATGCAGAGAAGGTTCACAATGAAGATTTGTTAAAAGATTACACTTTCGTTGGTACAAAGTTAGTCAATGTTATTAAAGTGGATAACCAGACTGTCACTTAAGTTGTGGTTCAATCGCGTTGTAAACAAATAGCTTTTCGACACAATTTGTACAATACGTCGAGGAGAGTTTGTGTTATAATAACATTTTGGCGTTTACACTTTTGCTACGTGTTTGGCCGTGTTTTGTGGTGCGGGTCCTGATGTAATAACACAAATGGAGGGGCCTACAATTTTACGCCGCCTTCGAACGGCAAATGGAATTTAAGAGAAGCTTTTTCATTGCAGAAAACCACTCACACTCGGAGGTTTGCCATTGCCTGCTGAGGGGCGACCGCTGTTTGGAAATTTTTTTCTAATTGTAGATATTGCTGTGACCAGGGATCGAACCCAAGTCCTCCGGAGTGGTAGTATGCACCTCTAACCACTTGGCTATAGCGGCCGTCGAGTGTGTGTTATACAAATGAAAATTAAATCTATACTAATTATATACAGAGAAGTCCGTTTTTTGTTAGAGCTGGCCTCGCGAACAGCTGTACCGATTTTCCATGGATGGTTGAAAATTAAAAATAAATTCGATTTGTCTAGGGGCGTGGCACCTTTCATACCGCATATTTTTAGAAGTATTCATGCTAAAGTACTAAAAGTTGGTGTGAAGATATGTGAAATCAATCTCATACCTATGGACAAAGGTGGCGGCTATTGGAAAAGGGGGTGTTGGTTAATATTTAAAGTATGTATTGGCAACGGGAGAGGAAATATTTCTTCGAAAAAATTTGCCCGCCAGGTTGCACTGGAGTCGACGAGTTATTACTAAAATTCGTCTAGTGAAAAGAAGTGCAGTGAATGTCCGATTAAATCGACCTGCTGCACCATTGAGTACATCGAACTCCCGTGTATTACTATTTGCCCAGTGGATGTGATTTGCCAATATTACAATGCGTTAAACTTTCATTCGGAGAAACCAGGATTGAGCTGTGCAGGGGGCAAAGTCAAATGACCACCGTTAAATTAAGCACCAGAACAAAAGCGCTCCCTGCTTACCAGAATAAAGACAATCCTTTGTCAATGCCCAAAAATGCAATGATTAGAAATTTAAGATATTTCTTCTGAAATACGTCTATGTACATTGGATTTCTGTGCACCAACGATACTCGCCCGTTTCAAGTGAAATTCGGCAATCCACTTCCCGCCAGATTGTCAAATTATTAGGAAGACTTATTGAATTTTGATTATTTCATTTCGTAATTCAAAAAAGGCAAAAATATAAAAATTCCATATACACACCTACTTACTGTGTACACTATTACACTATGCAATAAAAGTATTCGTCGGTGGCTTCGTTAGCAAATATTATGCTTCAACCTCTCCCGTATTCAATCCAGGCGTTAATTGAAAGTTCTAGTCGCGTTAAAGTGTATACATATTGAATACGCAGAAACAATTTGTATCTTGCCTATCTAGCTTAAAAAAGTTGTTTCTAATAGTGGTCGCCCCTCGGCAGGCAATGGCAAACCTCCATGTGTATTTCTGACACGAAAAACTTCTCATAACATCCATTTGCTGTTCGGAGGCGGAGTAAAACTGTAAAAGGCCGTTTCCACGACAAACGAATCAAGTGTTTCGCTTCCTCAATTACGAACGGCGAATCACCCCGTTTACACGGCACATTCTTGATTGGATTCAAGAGTTTGTTGTTGTTTTTTTTTTATTTTTTTCCTTCATTTCTTCCCTTTCTTTGCTTTGGGTTTTTCTATTCTCTTTTGCTCTGACAGCTGAGTTCGATAAATTTCCGATAAAAATTAGAGAAGACAACGATTTGTTCGTGATTGGCAAGGTGATTGGATTTGAATCAACTACCAATGAAGTGATTCGCTCTCGAAATTTTGTATGGGCGAATCACTTGTTTCGGTTCGTGATTGGGGCGCCAATTACGAATAGGAGAGCGAATCAAGAATAGGAGAGCGAATCACTTGCCGTGGAAACATACTTTTAGTCCGTCCATTACTGTAAAAACCATCAAGACGCGCCAAAATATTATCCTTATTATTATTATTATTATTATTATTATTATTATTATTATTATTATTATTATTATTATCATTATTATTATTATTATTATTATTCCAAATGATTAACCTGAACTCTCAAAAATGCCTACCAATTATTTTCGTATGTAAGTACACACATATGTATGTATGTACATAAGTATGTAGTATGTGCTTTTTTTTGTTACATAGTGTACGCATTAATTCATAAGCCAAATTTAGATACTAAACAAATTTCTAACGGAATGCGCTGTACAGAATTCCGTCAGAGGTTAATTGGCGGCATAGGTCTGAAGTTGTTGGGAGTGTCAGAGACAGAAATTCAATTAATTTTAATATTTTGAGACGAGTATGTATGTATATACTTATATGTATATATTTACTATATACTTATATGTATATACATTCTTGCATACATGTACGTACATATGTATTTCTAGACTGGGCAATAAGATTATCGGCATTTGCATACATCGCATCATCGAAAATTTATGATAAAAATAATAAACTCAAAACTTGATGTTTTCCTTCGATAATAAGCAAGATTAACCATATACAGTAATGAAATCTGTCAATGCAAACATTTTTAATTTGATCCGTCCGATAACTTTATTTGAAAAAAAAATAAATATGAAAATAAAAATAAATAGATAAAATTTAATCAAAACCTCTGCTGTATGTAATAAATACGTTTTTAATTTCGAAAATCTTAGTGGTGAGATTCAGTAAAAAGATGAAAAAATTATCCCACTAATAAGTAACTTTCTTTTTTCGAAATTGATAAAAAGATAACAAATTTCTTAATTATCAAAGCAAAACCAAATGGCTTGTATACAATTGAATAAGCTTATCAGAGACACCAAATAAACTCGTTAGCTAAGTACTTACTTAAGTATAAACTAGCCGGCTATGTGTTCACAGCAGTAAACAATTTCTTATCACAACCTGAATAATTGAGTAGTCCGCATACATGCATACATAAATAGGTACATTTGTATGTGCACGGAATATGTATTTTTATACCCGAGCGCACTTGTGCACAAGGGTATATTAAGTTTGTTCACATAACGGTTGTTTGTTACAGCCTAAAGCAATCGAGACCGATATAGACATATATATATCAAAATGCTCAGAATGAAAAGAGAAATCGATTAAGCCATGTCTGTCTGTACGTCCGTCCGTCCGTGTACACGATAACTCGAGCAAAAATCAAGATATCTTAATGAAATTTGGTATGAAAGTTGCCCTTTACCCAAGGTAGGTTGGTATTGAAAATGGGCGAAATCGGACAATAACCACGCCCACCTCCCATATAACGGTAATTTTCAGAAATACAAAAAATGCAATATTTTAGTAACTACTGAAGGTTATTGACTCAAAATTGACATTTGCAATGATATATTAACAAGTAATAAGAATATTATAAATTTTTGAAAAAGGGGCGTAGCCACGCCCACTTATGGATTTATAGGTATATCTCGGTAACCGCTTTACCAATTTCTACTAAAATTTACACAAGTGTTGACCTTGGTCCAGC
>JAPVRG010226947.1:8324-19119 GCA_029783565.1 Rhagoletis cerasi | reverse complement strand
TGTATTTTGTATGGGGGGAAAAATACTTTTCGTAGAAATGGCATAGAATCCATGAAAATCAAAATTTTTCAATCTGAAAACTCTGCTTCTCTTCAGAAGACTTCAGAAAATAATGCCCAATTGTATATTTAAACATTTTTTACTTTTAACTATTTTTTTAGGGTCTTCGAAAAATTCCAAAAAATCAAAAATATAAAAAGAAGCGTTAAAAAGTATTTCTTATTATTTTTTCCACAATCAAAAAATGTTTAAACTAAATCTGAGCATTATTCTCTGAAGTCTTTTGAAGAGAAATAGGATTTTCATATTTAAAAATTTTGATTTTCATGGATTCTATGCCATTTCTACGAAAAGTATTTTTTCCCCATACAAAATACATGGGAAACTGTAGGCGCTTTGAGCGACCTCTAAATATATTTTTATTTTAAAATAAAAAACAGGGGTTTAATTTTTTTCGGTATAAAATAATCCTAGGGGGTGAGAGCATTAAATTTCTGACTTAACTTTTCTCCCATACACCCTAGTGTGCACTCTTACCGCATATTTGTAGATGGAGGCTTAAGTCTTCATAATTACTTGCAGCTTATTGGATTTGGCAAACTTAAGCGCAAGTAGTCTTAAAGCTCTTGATATGAACAAAGGGTCTCAAAGTTCTGCTGTGCAAGTTTTTAAAACTTTCTTAGCTTTTTTGCCTTATTTGAGTGTATAAACAAGTGCTTCTAAATATTTACTTACTTGTAGCCAGCTAGAATGTTCATAAGTGTACTCTTCCCCGCTCCGGACGGTCCCATAATGGCGGTAAGTTCGCCATTGCGAAACTTGCCCGAAACACTTTTGAGTATAGTTTTTAATCCACGCCGTCGTCCTTCTGATACTGAATAGGATATTTCAGTGAATTCAATATCGACAGGTGGTCGCTGTGGCAGATGTGACAGCGTAACGGTGCCCTTCTTCTGGCCATTTGGACTGCAATTATTTTTTATTTTCGATGCGAGTATATGATTCTGACTGGGAATACCACCATTACAAAGATTGCTTTGTGAGCTGCAAATAGAAAAAAGTAGAAAGGCATTATGGGATTAGTGACATAATTTTATGTGAATAAAATAATTGTAGTAACAATAGGAATTTGAGCGAAAACTCTACTCCGCAATTTTTTGATTGTATTAAGTAATTTTGGTATCATGAATTAAATATGTGAAATGTAAAATATATAACAAGTATAATTAAACAATTTAATTCAGACAATAAAACTGACCCCTATTTGTTACCTTAGTTTGACAAAAGCGTGATTAAAGATTTTTCTAAGTCTCTTGAACAGCCCTTTGAACCCCTTAAAACCTCCCAAATCTTTTTACAGAAATTTAAAGTTTTACCTTTTTATGAAAAATCAAAGTATTAAATTGAACCACTTAATTCGCAGACGATTTTCACATTCGGTGTCTCCTAGTAACATTCTTTGGATAATAATTTGGTAGCTTTCCATAACCTGTACGATAACAGAGTCATTCTTTGGACTAAGATGTTGTGTCACGTATGGTATTTATCGATCCCTGAGCTGGTGGTTGCGGTATTCTGTCGCCTGAGTATGGTGGGGTGGCACTGAGCAAACACAGCTGAAAGGTTAATGCCGAAACTCGAGCAGGTCTCAGAGTACGTTCCGAGTCCTGAAGTTCCATAAGTTCATGCCTCAAATCTCGCCATGGACCGGTTCAGGGACAACATTGAGTGTGGAATTATGCGAACTGAATAATCATTTAATTTTTAAGCAAAAAACCCATTGAATTCAATTCTCACATACAAACTTAGGCGTACCGTTAATTTCTTCATGGTGCAGTGATCGGAATTAAACCAAATTAGTGTTAGACCACCAATTGATAACGTTTTCCTTTTTGTGAAGTCGGTTAAAAACAATAAAAACTTAGTCTAATTTTGAGGGACAGCGAAAAGGACTACCAACTGTGGCTCCTATTTGGAGAAAACCCCTCTTTAGCGGATACGAACTCGTCGCAACTTTAAGCCGTGGAGATGACGCAAGAAAACCAGCATCGTAACTGGGTCCGATGTAAGGTCTCGACACTATATCTGTACTAGTTCTGGCACTAATACAAGAGGAGAGTAAGTTTTAGGTTCTTTTAAAAGAGCAGATTTAGTAATCTGTAATTTGGAAAATACCCCACTATTGTTACCGTCACCTTGTAGGAGGTTTGCGACCTGACCCTGGTTTCTTCTGTTCTATTGCCTCACATTTTAGACTGGAGTCTTCTCAAAGCCTAGCAGACGGCTGTTTATTTGAGCACGCGGCAATAAGTAACCCTCTGATTGATAAGCAAGAAATCAGGAAAACTAAGAGATGTTCTTTGTGAGACTTCTCCGAAAGCGTGTCATGAAATCCCTACAATTAGAAACGTGCTTTCGGGAGTCCTGCTCCCATAGCATATTTGAAATTGATACGGGAAATTGGACAATAGTCAGGGTGACGTTTATACCGAAGACAGGCAAAACATATCTAATCAGTTTTTCTTCGCTTCTGCTTAAAAAGCTGGAGAGGGTGATTGATCTGCATACTGCAATCACGACTCCTCGCAGTTGTCTGTCGGCAGCTCAACATTTATGTTGGTCGAGATCGCGATAGAGGTACCTTTGGTACATAAGCACTTCACTATGGGTGCCTTTCTTGACATCGAGAGGGCTTTCCACCATGTCCTTCCCGGAGGAATTGTAAACCTGGGTTCAACTGATGGATATAAAATTATTAAGAATACAAGTTCAATTGCTTATGGGAATATTAGACAGCGCCGTTTATTAAATACGCTTTAAGGTTAATATGATGAAAAAATTTTGGCCGATTGGAAAAAAGTTCTGGCAATTATAGAAAAAAATATTAATAAAGCACTAGCTGCCAGGGCTATCGGCTTCTATAGAAAAAATTCTATGCATTTGCTCCTGTAAAACGAAGTGTCTCATCATATCGACCAAAGAGCGAGTTATATGCGTTTCGTTGAAAAAACAAATCATGTCCCGAATGGACCGGTTGAATGCAAATGGAAAGCATCTAGTTTATTTTTCATTGTAGATGCTTCCGATATTTTCAAATCTATTTCCGTCATTCCTTGTCTAGTTTGGCTTAGAGACAAACCGGTTGCGGCGCAGTGCATTTTCAGAGTCATTTTTCGTTATCCAAACTAAATTTGACAAGGGATAACGCAAATTCGTTCCGGTAAACATCTATTATAAATGAGCTTTGAATGCGATTACACTGGCCGACAAAGTATTGCGGCAGAGCATTTCAGAGTTGATTCCTATAGGATTTTTCGGAGATTCAGAATCTGTCCTTTAAATTATTCAATTGGGATATTTGGGATCAAAAGTGTCAAAAAACGCATTTTTCACATTTTTTGAAGTTTTGTAGTAGAACGAGAATGCAATTATGAATTTTCTGGTTAGCAGAAAGCTTAAGTGTTGCCCTTTTATCCCAAAAGATAAAAAATACTTGGTTCCGCAAACATTAGTCAGAGGAACCATTTTTTTTTGTAATAAAAAATGTGGCGAATATAACCGGAGATATACTCCCATCTTTCATAACACCCATAAAAATTTTTTTAAAAGTTGTCTTATTATGGGTGCTAATAAACCTTTCTACATACATAAATTTCCAATTCCAGCAACGAAAACATAAGAGGTGTCCAGATTTGATTATAGGAGGAATTTATTCTTCTTCGAAAGAGTGTAATGGAGTGTATGACAAAAAAAATTTTTCACAAATTTTCGAAACATTTGGCAGATAAATTGAGATCCTAAAAGAGAACTAGTACAAATTCAAATAAATAAAAAATAAAATTGGTATTTCTGAAAAGAAGTTTTTAAGCCTTATGTTTAGGGAATCTACATTCTTACTTTTGGAGCTACAATTCCAATATTTCAGCTTTTATTTTCTACTGATCAAAAAATTATATTCCACGTCTATACCTTTATACTGAAGTTCAAAATATACAAACTCCGTTCTTTGACTATTTAAATCACAAATATCTCAAAAACTAGAGTCAATTGAATAATTTGAAGGTCAGATTCTGATTCTACGGAAAAAATCATAAAATAATCAGTGGGCATTGGCTCTGCCGCATGCAATTTTTGGAATTTTGTCGCGCTGTGTTATTGATTGTTGAGACCTTAAAACTAGGTTTTTTTTTAATTTTCCCAAAGGAGCTTCATCACTGTTCACCAACAACCATGTATCAATATAAATATGTATCCACGGTTGCCACTTGTAAAAAGAATTGCCAATCAAAATCTGAAAAAAACAACCAAATTTGTTTTTTACGTCACTATTACCTTATTACTTATTTAAAAAAAAAGTATTGTACTACAGATTAATATTAACCAAAAACCGAAAACAATCGGTAAATATAATGATTTTTGCAACAGTTTTATTTGAGCTTTGTACCACGATTTTATTTTTTTAGGAAAAATTGGAAAAGCAACAAAGTCTAAACGGTAGAAGTTATAGCTGCTATTTCGGAGATCACCACATCTCCTCATCAGACTTCTTTTTCTAGACTTCAGCAGGAATCGAACCCGCATCATCGATGTTCAAAGCCAGAAGCGCTAACCACTGAGCTATGTACACCCCGAAAGCTGTTGTTGCTTATCCATTTCCTTATACAAACCTACTCCTATCAAGAGCAGCTGATTTTGCCGCCATTTCAACTTGACAGGGTGATTGTTATGATTTATTCTATACGTTAGTATGAATCAATGTATAGTTTTATTTTTCGATCAAAAAATAATCGTTATTATTTGATATTTATTTTTTTGATCAAAAAATAATTGTTATTTTTGATTGTTATATTTTTCGATAATTTTTAACCGTTATAACAGAGACTGCTTTTTTATGACCGATTTAAATCCTTTATGATCGAAAAAATAAAAATCAAACAATAACGATTAAATTTGATCGAAAAAAAAATAAAATTTTAACGGTTAAATTATAATTTTTATTATAAAGAGCATAACTGTTACGGTCTCTGATATTATCCCTGCTCTTAGGTTATAAAAATTTACCGAGACTTCTTAGGGTAAGGGACCATTTGCAATTTTTGCGGAATTTGTAGTAGCTGCACATTCCTTATCAAAAGTATACGAAAAAATATATTGTCCAGCATGCAGTGACAAAAATTATCAACTAAATACATGCATAAAAATGCAGGTTTTGTAAATAATAGCCGACCAAATTCCTATTCTTTGGTTTGGCCTATACTTTGGCCCAAATGTCAGTCGTTTATCATGGTTCAAAATTTATTGAAGAAACAAGCGAAAAATTAGAGCAAATGCGCTCAACCTACCAGCTGGGTTAAACAGGTGCAAATTGCTTGGGCGACCAAACATTTTATTCTAAAGAGGGAAATAAACCATATAAGCCGCTTGCCAAACCTACTTCAAACCTACTTCTTCTATTTGCAGTATACCATAAAAGCATGATTCGTTCAAGCAGATAGTTTTAGTTTTCTTTCGGTCCACAATGTAAAAAAGCCTGGCCTTTTTCCATTTTTCTCTCCTTAGTCGTCATTTGGTGAAAATTTCTTTGCTAATGAGGCGATTTTACAACATTGCGGCCCGAAAGTCAAAAAGTGTTGATTTTTGTTTAAATTTCCTCCAAACGGTTCTACTAAATTTTTATATGAGAATTGAATTAGTTTTTATTTTTTGCTTAAAAATCACATGTTAGTATTGCATAATTTTTTAATTTTTAATTAAAAAAAAAAAAAACAACCAAATCAGAAAAAAGCTACCAACCAACCAAATTCGAAAAAATTATAAAAAAAAAACAACCAAGTTTTGTTGGAAACAACCACTAGTGGCAACCGTATATATGTATATTAAATCAAACTTTAAAACCCTTTTTATGCCTACTTCATCGGTTTCAGCCATGCCGCCATGGTTGCAACAAATTCCTGACGCAATTGACCTGAATTTTGCTGTTGCCGCTGCAGCTGTTGCTGCTGTAATGCACTAATACAGCCATTCTTGGTGAGCTTCGTTTGCACAAAACAGGATACTGGTCGCGCGCGACGTACATTCACATTATTACTGCCATCGTGCAACATATCCACGTAGGCTTCCACATACTCGGAGTGACGCCGCTGCACCGCAAAATTGTCCACGAAGCCTGTGTTGCGTATGCCACCGTCTGCATCGACAAAAATTCGCACTGCGCCTGCAGCTGAAGGCGCATTATTCGAGGAGGGCACAGCAATGCTTTTACCACTGCCGTTCCGATGGCAATTCAGGACGAGTTGACTGCCACTGTCGGTGCTGCTGCAGCGCGTTAGCAGCTGTGGTTGTGAGGTTGTTAAATTATCTAAAATACTGCAGCCGGATGTGTGCGACATGTTGAATGGTGTATGAAATTTGATTTTTTTCTTTTATTCGATTTGCTTGTATTGTATGTTTTTTTTTTTTTTTGGAACACATAAAGGAAATAAATTATTCACATTTTGTGCTCGATATTACAGGAATTGTACTGTCGTATTGTACGAAAGGAAGTGTGAATGATTAATAATAGTTTTTCAATTCACAAATTAGGACACTTTACACTCTTCTTATCCTTCTATTTTACTTTAATTTGTAGGAAAACAATTCTTAGCATTTTTTATCCTTGTAAGCGTCTTAAGCATTACTCCACTTATTAACAATTTTCATTCTAGGATAATTTTTTACACTATATTTTTAGGAAAATGAAATTTTTAAGCCTTTTGGATATTTTATTTGCCGCTCGGTTAGAACGTTCAACTTGCGCCCATCAGCAAACACTGAACTCTATTCGCTATCTCAACTATGTTTACACTTAAAGTTTTACTCTTCTTCTTCTACATATTCTTCTTCTTTGGCTGCCAAGTCCATTGTTGTATCCGCTTCAAGTATGCCTACTGCCCTGACTTGGTCGAGAATGGAATGGATGAGTGAACGCCTGATAGAATGGGCAGCCGCCACCCGTTTACTGAAGTGTAGTGTCTTGATTGTGTGCATATGTATGTATGTGTCTGCGCCGCTGTATCGGTTGTACGACATGGTGCATACCTGTCAGTGACTTCGAATGGACCGCGTAATGATAGGCCGGCGAATCTCAACTTAGTGCTTTATGTCTTGATGACAGCAAAAACGATACTCAGTCACAGTTAAGTACGCATAATGAAATGTTGTTTGATTTTGATGATGTTGCTCGTGTTCATGACTGTATTGGCGCTTTATCATTGAAGATACTGATGATATAAAGCAAGATAAAAATGTGATGATGATGAAGTCGGCGTAGTTGATAATGATGCTGTTGACATAGCGCCGGCTAATCAACTAATATGCAGGATTTGCGAGGATTTATTTTCATAGTTTTCTTGCGTATGTGCTTCTACTATGTATTTTTATTTCGCTACGCATATTTCTACTGTATCATTTAATGGGTTCAGTGTGCGAGTGAATGGCCAGCAATCAACGCCTAACTAAAAGTGATTTTCTGCGCACGCTCGTAGTTTAAGTGATTTGTGTTTGAAAGGAATGCACTTTTCGCTTTACCACAATTTGTTTTAAAGTTCTATAGGTATTTGTTTTTGTATCTGAACCCTTCTTTTGCAAAAAATGGGCTATCAATGCAGTACTTTCTCAGTTTTTGTTAAGAAATGAAGCCAGTTTCGGATCACCATATCGAGCTTTAACCGCCAAATGTACTTTTCAGGGCTTTGAAATTTTGACAGCTTCTTCGTATGATGGCAAGTAATAGATTTCTATCAAAAACAGAAAAAAAACGTGTTGTCGCTTACGCTCTTTTGGCAGTTAGGGCTCGATATCAGAAAAAACTTTTAGACGTCTTTGGCTTTGTAGTTGTAATACACTGGGTTTGCGCCGTTGCGTGTGCTAAAAAAGTTACTTTTTCTATTAACCCGCAGCTCCCCACCATTGGTATAATTTACCCATGAAAAATTGATTTTGTCATTAGTTTGCTAAACAGCCAATACAAACTGGACAAAATGAATGTATATGAATTTATGTAAAATATGACAGTAAATCACCAAAGAAAAATTCATAATATTTTATAAAAAGTTTTGGGCAGCTGACGGCTAAGTAGAAATCAAGTTCGCTATGGACTCAAAAAATAACTTAATAACAAAGGCGAGTTTCTCTGTTAAGGACTAAGCAAAGCAATATAATTTCCCGCACCACTTATGCCTCGTATTCTGTCTCGTCTAGAGAAAAAGAAAGAAAAGAGTGGCAGTACCTTTGACTATACGTCTAGAGAAAAGAGAGTGGCAGTACCTTTGACTATAACTAAACTACTTTTGGACAGATGCACCTCATTTGAGCTTAGCGAAAATTGCGCAAAAACCAGGATATGTGTTATTGCAAGATCTTATTGGCCAAGGGCTGACCGGTGATGGTCAAGGAATCTTCTTAGGCTTGATGAGTCTATTGATAGGACACTGTCCGATTAAAATACAGTCACAGCTGCTTGGAGGACGACGAGGTGAAATTATATCAATATATCCTCCTAAACTGTTCAGCTTTTGCAAAAATTTAGTCTAAATATATGGGATCGTAGTTTTTAGCTCACCCACAGAAGCTCCCTGGGTGCGACACCAGCCGGCTGCCAAAGTTTGTTCTAGGCACGCAGCAGTGAGCAGAGAAAGTATTTAGTCTGTGCAGGCCTATACCAAATGTAAAGAAACCTTAAAAAAACTTAGTCTCGCACTCGGACCAGGCGGTACCCATCATTGCCTTGTATACATTGCATGCCAGTTTTTTTTTTTTTTTTAAAGAGTACATCTTTGCAGGACACTGAGTTTCTTCGATTTGAAAACTCACAGCGGTATTTAAAACCTGGTCCGCGGGCACATATTTAATATAGATCTATCATGACCGTCGTATGGTCCACGAGCAAAGCTTTTTCAAGCTTTTTTTTTAAATTATATGTATATGAACTAGGGTTGTGCGATTAATTGATTACTTGAAATTTTGGTTAATCATAACTCCAGTTACTCAATTAATTAATTAATTTAAATTTTTGATTAATCAAGAAGTAAATTTTCTCGAGTAATTAAGCTTTAGATTAATCAAAAATAATTTTACTTGAATAATCGAGTTTTTGAATAATCATATCTTTGAATAAAACGGTTAATCCCATATGTATTAAAAAGAAAATTTGGATGGACCATATATGTAAGTATTTAAAGACAGTGTCATTTCGATTCAGTTTACTTGGCTTTTGAAGCATGTTTTTTTATATTTTTTTTTAACAAAACTTAAAGAGCAAACTTAATATATACAAATGAATAAAATGAACAGTTTTTTGAGTAATCATTTTTTAATACTCGTTTTGAGTAATAAAAATTTTGGTCAATCGAATAATTGAGTAGTTGAGCAATTGATTATTCAACTTGCTCAGTAATCAAATAAACGCACAGCCCTAATATGAACATAAAATTTACAGAAATCTTTAAAAAGATTTTCCGCGGGATATCATCACTGCTCTAAGACAGTAATATATGGGCATATGGAGATTTTACTCAGCTCACGTCTATACAAAATGCATAGAAAGCAGGCAAGGAGATGATGGCTAAAAAGAGAAACTTCTCAGATGAATCAAGTCCGTTTGATAAAAATCTCAATATGGCGACGCGAGCAACCAGCCAACTGAGTCCACTACTGAGGCAACATTAACTCGCTAAAAATATAGTTACAGTGGCCATGCATTTAATATTTGAGAAACAGATGTTCCAAACCAAGACAACGGAGAAATTTCTCATAAGAAAAAAGATTAGTTGTGGGTTTGTGAGTAGTTTTCCCCCTTAGTCTAGGTATCTATGGCTATGGAGATGACCTTTTCATCTATGTTGTAAACTGGCATGAGGAGATGATGATGCGCTAAAAATAGCTTTCCAATAAACCCCACGACGTGCATCATCGGCCCATTCACCAAAAGCAGGAAGGTCAACCTAATCAAACCTTAATTGGGAGGGGCGTAAATGAAGCTCTTTCTAGAAACGAAATATATAGTATAGAATGATACTAGATAAAAGACTAAACTAGAGTTCTCATCCCACAACTGTTACCAATAAAGCCACATTGACATTTTATGCATGACAAAGGCATCAGGGTAAAACTGGATGAATATCGCCGAAATTGACGTACATATTCTTAGTCATTGAATACTGGCCTCGTGGCCAAAAGCCTATCAAGTAAGCTTTGGCGTCAGTATGGGTAAGCTCCACTGGTTGGTCTGTGCGGTCATCAGAGGAGCCATACGCACATGTCCCACTGACTGCGGTGCTTGGGATAATCGCGGACGTACCACCTCTGGCCATACTCATTGAAAAAAAGACTTGTTGGAGAGCAGCTTGTTATAAGCACCTTAAAAGGTGGAGACTTCTGGGGAAATCTGGATGTCTTTAAACCAAAAATGCCACCGAAGCTATCCTTATTATTTAAGGTTAAATGCCCTGAAAGGAACGCTTGTAAGGCGATTATCACGATGATCAACGAAGGATTACAAGTCTGGTCACTGCTGGATCCGAACTTGATGATGGGTACTGGGGTTTGGCGTATTCGAAGCCAAATTCCAGAAAAGGGTACCAATGGGCACTTACCAAACCATATTTCGGGAAGAAATCCGTCCTAACCGAGATCAAAAATTAGGAAGTAACAAGCGTACTATGAGCATATATAAATAACTATTATGGAATTTCTAACGCCACCCTCGGAATTTAAGTGCAAATTAGTGACGTAGTCAACTACAACTAAACACATTTTT
>JAPVRG010226888.1:601-12282 GCA_029783565.1 Rhagoletis cerasi | reverse complement strand
ATTTGCTTCTGGAGCACAGATATGACGTTGTTCTGTGTCTCAATGTGATTAGCGTTGCTTGCTGTACCCTCTTGTTGTAGAGGCTGGCTATCTGGAACGCCAACTGCTGTTTCTGCACTCGGGTCTGGCGTGTCCTGCTGTGATTGCCTGGCGCAGTTAATGCTTGCATCAGCATCCGTTTCTGCATTCGACGCGATCTCCAAAGAATTTGCTCCTCCTTCTGGCTGTTGTTCATCTTGGAAACGTGGACTTTTTCTTCGTACTGGTGTGCGATGCATTTCACCAAATGTAGTATTTCTTCTAGTATGTACAATGGCGTTTGATTTTCGCTAACGGAGCGAAAGAAAAAGTTCGAACTATAGCAGGCCGCTATGACAGCAACAAACATACAGCGACAAAAAGACGAGAAAAACAGTTGACAACAACAATGCCGGCAGCGGTGCTTCAGTAATTATTTGCGCCGCGAAATAAAAATGTAAACGCTGAAGGCTCGGACGATGACTCGAAATTAACAAAAACACGACTTTCCTATTTATGGTGCGTTTATTTCTGTAAAAGAATTATCAGAATTACATTAAATATATACATATAAACGTATCAAACAGATATGCCAATGTTAAAATATATTTCTTACCGCGGTTGCGTCTCGTCCGGCTTATTTTCAGCGAATGACAAAACGACCACGGTTTACAAGTTTTATAACGAATGTTCACAATAAACGACTACAATAAATTAACGAGTACTTGACAGTGTTGCTTGCGGCCGTGCTGCCACACTAAGTATATCGTTTTAAAGCTCATACAACCACTCCTTCCATCGTATCCTGTACCCGCTCTCACAAATGCGTAAAGTTACATAAATCTACCGCATAATCTTTCCCTCCAGCAGAACCCGGCACTATTACGAACTACTTACATCCTAGATAAAGTACTGCAGATGGATCTGGATTCTGTAGCAAGTTAAACTTTTGGCTATCGAAATTACAGTTTTGGAAACTGTAAGTATTTAGAGGATAAGGTGGCAGGTAGTATGTGGACGGCCACTGCGGCTGAGTGGTTAGAGGTGCATACGACAACTCCCTAGGACCTGGGTTCTATCCCTGGTCCGAGCAAATTTAAATTTGAAATTTTTTTCTAACAGCATTGTAGGCACTGGAAACCCTCTGAGTGTTTTTCTGCCATGAAAAATCTTCCAAAAAATCGTTCATAGGGGCGAAAACTGTAAGACGCACGCCAAAAATTTGACGATAAGCTCGGCCAAACACTTAGCAAAAACCGTAAGCGCCAAAATATTATTAGTATGTGAATAAGTGGTACGCACACTTGCTCCAACTTCGCTGGGTTAAGTAAAAGCTGTTTGGTAAATTGATGTTGTGAGGCAACTGCGAACGTCTCGGTTATTTCCGTTTACTTCCAGTTACAAAATTTCAGACAAAATTTTAACCTGTATATTTGTAAACGTTTTGAAGGCACTGCCCCACATATTTGTTTCATAAGTTATTTTTTTCCTTTCAATAAAAGCTTATTAAATATTCCTTAAGTGCATGGGATTAAATAGTATAGATTAGTATAAGAGTAATGAAAAAGCAGTCCTAAAATGAATAAAAGCTAATACAAAAATCGAAAGTACTTTCCTACAGACACAAGCAATGAGCACAAATACATGAAACGTTAATGTCACTGAGTGATCGATGGTCTTTTTAATGAATTTAGATTCACATACGAGTATATAGGAATATATATATATGCACACTTACATGACACATCGCATGCCCTCTTCAAAAGAGACACAACTCAAAATTACCCGTTTGTCAGAAAACGCGAAAAACTATTTCCAAGCAAATGTTAATCATATGCGCAAGGGGGACTTAACATTCAATTTTTTTAACAAATTAAAATAAAATTTTGTTGCAGCTTTTGCTGAGAGATCTGTGAGCATTTTTTGCGCATTATTTCAAAAATGACAAATTTTGAGTTGTGACTCTTTTGAAGATGGTGTGCGCTATACGCATTCAAGTATTAAGTACAATATTTAAACAAAATAAAAATACTTAAAGGCAAGCTATTTTTATATGCATCATGGTGTAAGTAAGAGAAAAACTTTCAATCGAAATGTGAAAAAAAAGCTTTTCAATTTTTCTAAATTCGTTAACCTGTCAAGTGTTTGAGAAGGGTCCATCAAATGATCTCTTTTTTAATCTTATTTTCTTCTTGATTGGCGCTATAACTGCCTAAGCGATTCTGACCGAGTTCAATAAGGCACGTAAGGTCGTTTTTTTTAATCAGCCAATTAAAAAAGTCGACAACCTGTTTTTTATGTTATTTTTACAAAGCCTTCCAAGTATGCATACCTACAGTTTCAATATTTTCAGTGCTAAGTATAGTCAATGCTTAAAAACATGTAACTGGTATTTGAAAATTATTATTAACAATTATACTTATTTGGTTACTTTTTTAAAAATCACGATTAATAATGGTCATAAAATATATACAACGGAGTATAAAA
Organism: Rhagoletis cerasi; assembly: GCA_029783565.1. NCBI lineage: Eukaryota > Metazoa > Arthropoda > Insecta > Diptera > Tephritidae > Rhagoletis > Rhagoletis cerasi. Next base: position 9,777 of record JAPVRG010226888.1, on the reverse strand, counting down.
AAGGTGCAAAAAGCTTTTGGTAACAAATAATGCAGAAAAAAAGGATTTTACACTTGGTCCTTAGGAAATTAAAGGACTGTTTGTCTATTAAAAACTTAGACCCAAAGATGCATTGTGATATCGTTTTTGTTTTGATGGCAAAGATTCTCTTATAAATACAAAAAAGGTAATTTGTTGGTATTGGCTGATTCTATTGACGTGCTGAGAATACGATATCTAGTTTGTCTGATAAATGTAGCATTTACCTTTTTGACGAGTTTACATTTGACAAACAGTCGAAAATGTAAAGGTGGCGAGAACGATGACTGAGTCTTTCCATTTTCTATTCACTTGTAGAGTACGAAAAATGTTGGTAGTACGGATGGGCGCAGAAATCTTAAAGACCGTAAGTTGTGAGCCCCTAATTCAAACGAGGTACAATTTACCTAACCTTAACAGACAAAAAAATTTCTACAGATTGGGAGAGGTTAGCAATTGATTCAACCAGAGACCGAAAATATATTTTTTTTTCGATGTTATAAAAGTCCGGGGCAAAATATTGTCATAAAATAATGTTATCAATGGTCTTTTGATTCCAGAACCTCCTGGAACCAAGAATCCCTTATTCTTTTATTTTTCGAAAATTTTGGGAAAAAGTCCAAAAATAACTTAAAAAGTAGGACTTTTATTTTTTAAGTCCAGCAATAAAAGTTAAACTTGGCCAAATACTTTTTAAGTCCGAAATAAAAGTCCTTTCGTAATAAAAAACAAACCGCTTATCCAACTCAGACAAATTTGGTACCAAATGAAAGAGAACTGAAACAGCTTTCAAACAGCAATATATAAACCGAAGATTGCAACATATTTATATATTTTTTTTATAATTAAAACATTTGTTAAATCAAAATAAAAGTCCTTTCGTAATAATAAACAAACCGCTTATACAAATTAAACAATTTTGGTATCAAATAAAAGAGGACTGAAATAGATTTCCAACATAAATATACCGAGGGTTGCCACCTATTTATATATTTTTATTAATACGAAAGACTTTTATATTGGCTTAACAAGTATTACTAAACTAATGAACCCGTGTGGCGTTAAAACGCCAAAATTGAATTTAACTTTTAAAACAGATGGATTAAAATACTAACAAAATATTTAAAATGTTTCATCTAATCCCGTCCAGCCAATTCCTGGACCTACATATACCGCTAAAAAAGTTCTAACTTCAAAAAATAAAACATCTACAGGTCTAATTTTTTCATTTGATATCCCACTTTCGAAATGCGAAATAACGGTGCAGATTAGATGACCTTAAGAAAATGCCTTCTCGTTTTATATATGTGTATTTGTACATATATGTACGTAGTTAAATAGATATTACTTTTCGAATTAGTGGTAACCATAACCAATAACATTTTCTAACTAAAGATGGCTGGACACTCATATTTTAATATTTCATTTAACTTGTGTATAAGTTAAACAAATTTGACTTTCAAATAGGTGGCAACTCCCTTTAAAAGTAATTTCCAACCAAATGTTTTTTAAATCTCTTTCGTTAGACATTGTGACACATATTATAATTTATTGATAAATTAAGTTGCATTTGATTTTTTTAACAAGGGGAAACTATCCTATATACATACCCATATTTTAATAAATCATTTAATTTATTAAATAAATAACATCAAATTTTTTAAGGGTGTCAACCCTCTTCGAAGATTACTATGTTCAAACTAAAGATTCCTCTAAAATTTGTCGTTTGATACCTATGTTTCATATAACTTGCGTATAAGTTAACACATTTCGACTTTTAAAAAGGTTGCAACGCACTTCAAAATATTTTCAATTACTAATTTCTTACGTCTGTTGAATTACCTTAGTGCAAATTGAGTTTGATTTTTTTTAAACAGGTGGCAACCCTCCTACAAATACTTAAGAAATAAAGCATTTTCAAAACCATTTGGTTGATACCCATATTGCAACAACTCATTTAATTTTTAAATAATTTTAATAACTCTTATTATTGAAAGGGTGGCAACTATTTTCAATAAACTAAAACCTCACGACAGATCTACAGCCCAACCCTTTTAATCTGACACCTCATTTTTCAAAATCGAACGAACGATGCGGATCAAATGGCATTGATTACTAAATAATTTGAATTAAATTAAATTTTAAAAGGTGGCAACTCTTTTCGAAAAAAACCTTGTTGCACTTCTACTCCCCAAGCCCTTAAATTCGAAAATGGAACGAACAATGCAGATCATATAAATAGCTGGCAACCTTCGTTCAGATATTCTTGTTCGAAAGCTATTTCAGTTCTCTTTCTTTTGTTTATTATTAGGAAAGGACTTTTATTTCGTAGTTAAAAAATATTTGGCCAAGTTTAACAGTTATTACTGGCCTAAAAAATAAAAGTCCGGGTTGACCGATTATTTTATTTCAAATAAAATAAAAGTCCAAAGATAACATTTTTCTGAGGACTTTTATTATAAAAGTGATAAAAGTCCGGGTCCCTAAATTCAACAGCTTAGCAGATTTACGGTTAAGGTTGTATTTACAAAAAAATCATTGTATGATTTTTAGTCTTTAGGTAACCAAATAATTTACTTTACAAACTTTTACTACTTTTGAATGCCAATTGCAACAAGTTTGTACGTGAATGTTAATTGCAATTAAATTTTCTTTTCATGTCAATTGCGACAAGTTCATTGTTTGTACGTAAATATTAATTTCCATCAAAATAAACAAACACTTATTTGGGCATAAAAATATGTACATTTCTACAAGTATACACACAATCAATGCCAAGGTCTCTTTACGGTTTGATTGATTACGCCTTGTGTACTTGACATTTGGCAAACTCTTGTTGTTGTACTCGACCTATTACAGCTAAATACGTGTTTATTTAATTTCCTTTCATTTTTTGCAGGTCTTCGGCTCGCCCAGCACACCAATATTGGAGAATCCTGAGCATCAAACGCGCTGGTATTTCAAATACTTTTTGGGAAAATGTAAGTACCTACATACGAGTACATACAAAGATATGTATGCGACTCAAGCGTTAATAGAAAATAGAAATAGAATAGAAAGGAAAACATACTTCATTACATGTTTGGCACTTTCATGACGGCAACATTTGTGCTCGTATGCGCGCCCATTCGCTCATTGACATTCAATCATCATTATTGCGAGATCAAAAAAAGAAAACAAAAAAAAAACAAGCAGACATCGTTGCTTCTTGACAGCCAAACAATGCACGAAAATAACCAGAGGGGAAAATAAAGGAAGAAAAAAATTATCTTCAAAGCACAACTTCGAATGAAATACCCATGCGTAGGGATTAATTGAATGCGGTGTATAAGAACTTCTCTGGTAATGCTCTAAATTCACTTAAGTCGCTCAGCCGCAATTAAATTTTAAATTGAAAGCGATTGGCGGTTTGGTGGTACACAGAAAGAAAGCAACAGTTTTTCTTTCGGCCCACTTTTATCCATAAAATTTTGCCACTAGGCTCGCAATAGACTAGGACATCGCAAACGCCTACACCAACAATTGCTTACAACAATGACTGTGCTCGGTGGCCTTAATGGGATGTATGTGTTTGTGTTTATATGTGCATAACTTTAATGAAAGAAAGGCAGCCATCTAGAAGATGTTACTTTTATACAGGGTACGTGATATTTCACTCAATAGTTTTTTTGTATATAAGTCAGCAGGCAATGCCCACTGAAATTTCTCAAACAGATATTGATAAATGATTCGGAGAAAGTAACTGACTGAGGAACGGGGTCTCAGTGAAAGTTTTCTACATGATTTCCTTTTTTAATCGGCCGCTGAAGCTGAGTAGTTAGAGGTGCATACTATCACTTCGTAGGGCCAAGGTTCGATTCCTGGTCAAATCGACATCCCAACAAAATTATATAAAAATTTTTTTTTAAACAGCGGTCGCCCCTCGGCAGGCCAACTTCCGAGGGTATCTGCCTTGACTAAGCTTTTCATAAAATCCATTTATCGTTCAGAGGGAGCGTAAAGTTTTAGGTGCCTCCATTTTTGCTATAAAATTAAGATGCACACCACAAATTGGGGGAGAAGCTCGGGCAAACATTTAGAAAAAGTGTAAGGGCCAATATTATTTTCATTTATTTCATATGTTTGAAAATCGACTCCATATTTTTTCTAAAATTTGAAATAGCTAATAAAAAAATGTTGAAATTTTATTTTGTAAAATAATATTTAGTTGGCAAGGCATTAAGGTTATATAGCATTCCATGATTTGCCCAATCTTTTGAAGACTTGCCCAGAATTTAACTAGCCTTGGGGAATGCTTAATGTTTTTATTGATAAACTCAAAGGAATGTTTTATTTGTTAAATACTTGCATGGAAGCTAACAGTTTCCAAAATTTCTTATAAATCATTTGATTCGTTTTAGAATAAACTCTAAGCAAAAGGTCCACTGCCTATGACGTCTCCTCAAACAGAATGGGTACTAAAGAGGCTTACAGCATTATTATGTATCACAAACGATAGGCAACACGAACGATTCGTCTACAGAAGAATGCTTCAAAAATTAGTCCAGCGGCATAATTCTAACAAGTTTAAACCCAACCGAGACCATTGTAACGTAATTGATCAAAAGCTAGACGAAAACGACGGATTGAGTACTAAAATCGCAATCAGAGACGTTGTCGCCTGCAAACGAATCGTTCGTGTTGCCTATCGTTCGTGATACATAATAAGGCTGTTAATTTAGCTTGGTCGCAAAATGAAACATTTTTATGACTAATTTTAGGTCTCTTTTGTTAGCTTTTACATTTTACTTGATTGCACTTAGAAGTCAGGGCTTTGTTTGCTGAACAGCATACTTGTAACAGCCACTAGCTTATAATTTTTCGGAACTACAGAGGGCTGAAGATCTTTGATAATGCCGGTTGAAGTAGTAAAAGTTTTTTTTTTATATTTTACATAATAAAACCGTCTGTCAGGTGAGTATTTTTACTTAGAAGATCTTCATGATGGTTCACTGGATGTCCTTTTCACGCTTTAATAAAATTCACCTTACTTGAACTTTGTTGCTCCTGTTTTTGTTTTCAAACTTTACGTATATTCCTCTTAACGCCGAGACAAAAAAAACGGGTTGTATTTTATTGACTAATAACTCCATTTGTGCACGAACTATTTAACCGTGAAAAAATTGGTCAGCATGAAGTCCCCTTTTCAAAAATATCTTAGTTATTCTGTTGCAAAATTCCAAAGAAAAAATTACTCGAAAGAACCTCCAATCGTGCAAGAAATTGTTTAGAAAAAATAGAAAAGGGAAAATGTGTTACTATCTCTTTATTAGCCTCCAATAGGCACCACTGCGTATACGCAACACAAGAGCTAAATTCAAGAAGGTTTTTTTTATGAGTAAACTGAGGAGCTATTTTACTAACCAAATCAAATCGGAGGGTTAGAATTACATGAAATTACATTTAAGCCTTAAATTTTTTATTGGACCTTAAATACATTTTCGTTAAATGCTAGTTATAAATGAATAAGCTCTTTAGAGACCTATAATATTAAGAACGAACAAAAAATATATTTTTATTTTTAAATTATTTTCTTTTAGCTTAACGTAGATTTTGTGTTAGATTGGATGTTATAGGGTTAGAAGGATAGTAAAACATTATTTGTATGAGCTTTAATCATAAATGACTTGTATATGGTATCGTTTATGTAATTCTATGGCTTTTTGCCTTTGACATTTTTAAGAGTATGAGATTGACACGTACAGTACTTCCTTTTATTTCTAAAGCATTTCCACCTAAGCCCAAGTTTTGACACTTTTTCGTTTCCTCGAGAAATTTACTAGCTTGTTGCAAATCTACCTACATGAATACGCTCCTACTTACTCCCAGCTGTGGTCTGCCTTATTTTCAATATTTCGAAATGGATATTTACCCCATTTCATGTGCCTTGTACTTTACCTTTTTGTGAATACGTGCTGCTCCTTTCATTTCCTATTTAATCAAATGCTCTGGATGTTATTTAACTTTACGTGTGTGTGCGTGCCAACAATGCCAATGGGCAGACAAAAGGGTCGAAAAGACTAGCAACCAAGCAACTACACAACTTTTTCACAATTCAACCGCTTAGCCATTCAAGTCTTGCGTATACGCCAGCTTTTAACCATTCAGCTTTAGAATTTTTCGCAAACTTAACTTTTATATTGTACTTTTTTTGTTTTTGTTTATTTGCTTGCAGTACATCAAAACTATGTCGGCATGGATGCAGAGAAGAATCCTTACTTTCTTTCAGTTGTGTCACAAGAGTCAGGGCATCAGGGTGCACCAATGTACCGGGCAATATTATTTCGAAAACAGGTAAGTTTTACTTATACGAAGATTATTTTTTCTAATGAAAATTGCGTTGTTGGTCATAAGTACAAAAAACATTAAGATAGTACTAAATAGGTGTTTATTGTAATGCTTAAAACAACCTTTAAGAAATGTATTAAATATATTTTTGCTACAAGTTAGCCTGTATAATAAGGTGTTATTAGACTGTGTCAAATAAAACAAATATTTTTTTTTCTTTCGGTTCTATATGAAAATCTCGCTGTCGGTAAAAAAAAAATTGTGGCAAAATTTCAGCCCTCTAACTTCATTTTTCAGTTTGCCCACGTGAAAACAAAAATTTTAAATTAAAAAAAAAAAATTTGCACTACTTTTTTATGTACAATTAAATTAGAAAAGCCTCACTTTTAGCACAATAAAGTGCAAGTTTACGGTAGCTAGGACTTATCGTTGATTTTTGGCAATTTTTTTTTTTTAAGGTGTGGTCGAACATAATTTGTATGGAAATTTTGCTACATTTTTTTACCGACACCGATATTTTCATATGGGACCGAAGCCAAAATAAATTTTCGTTTTATTTGACACAGTCTTGTGTTTATGAATATATGTACAATGTACATATATACTTAACTAGTAATAACACCAATAGAAACCACACTAACAATACAAAACTATGACACTAGTCAGCAGGCATCTTACATCAAAACTTCTGAGTGGTTTTGGTATATGCAGACGTCTAGCGCTGGCTATGCAATTTTTCTTAAACAATTTCTGTATTATCGATTAATTGTGCTTAATTGATGCTTAAAATTGTAACTGAAAAGTTCAAATACATACTCTGTATTTTTATCAATAACCCCTATGGAATTTCATAAAAACCTTTCCTGTTTCGTACAAAGTGTTTTATGGTGTATAAAGAGTAGTGTAAGCCTGATTATTGATGGCTCCCCTAATTTTAAATTGTTCATTTACCCCTTTTTCTAGACATCGTTTCTCTTCTGTATCGACTAACATCAATTGGAAATGCCATTGAAACCAAATTTTTTCTCCAGTTAGTCTTTACAACCATAGGAGGTATCATGCCGAATACTTTAAGGACATGAGCGTTTTTGTCCATTTCTTATTGTATACCAATTTGTTGCACTATGAATATGTCGTACGTCCGCGGTATTCGCACGTGGAGACGTTGCGTATCTGAAAAGTTTTAAAAATGTCGCTTTGATACAATTTGTGGCGATACGCCCGTCGATCGGGATGAATGACAGCAGACACTTTCCTCATTAAGGTACCGAACACTCTAGGTTCATACCCTTAAATCATAGAATTTTAAAAGATCGACTTGATCGCCATCAACAGAAGAAGAAGGGTTCGTGTCAGCGCCCAAACCTACCAAGCTTCATTTTATGCACAAGACAGCACACCTAGTGTACATATTCAAATAATGCAAGCTGTCTACCGATTCTTCACATTGTTCCAAAAGAAGGCGTATCAAAATAAAATTTATTAGGAACTTTATTTATTTTATTTTATTTGTTTTTCATTATTTTGCTTGTGTTTGCGTACAAACATACCTCATTTATTCTTCGAAATGAGACTGAGATGAAGTTTCCTCGACGCTTGCAAGCAAAGACATAAGCCCGCTATTCGAAGTAAAAAATGTATCTATATAAGTGAAGTGGGGTGTATTTTTCGCCAAGTAAGAAAAACATAATAATTTTGAAAAACTCATTTTCTTCCCAGCTGCAGTAAATTTATCTAAAAGCCATTTTAAAGAAGTTTCAAGCTAAGTTTGCTTTTCATGGCTTGGGACGAGTGAAAGGGAAAGATAATGGAACATTGCAAATTTCGTTAAATTTTCAGAGATCTAATATGCAGCCACCTAGAGGAATACACATGCATACAAACATACATATTTTTATACAAACATACATAATTATAATTCTCTTACATTCATACATATAGGCAGCAAAACTAATGGCATTCATTCAGCCATTTCGTAATTACTATTGACAAGCTGTTTAGCACTTAGATACTTAACGTCTACGAATTTTAAATTACTTATGCGGTCAAAATACGAATACCTCCTGCCAAAATTAAATATAAATGGGGCATTATTTGCCAAACTGGTCACAAAATTTAAAATGGCGGATCCATATTGCATCTACCATTTATCACGGAGAATGTTAAAATCGGACCTGCGTACGTGGCGTATAAGTAACATGTTGGTACAAATGTTACTCATACGCCATGCACTTCTGATTCCTAATCAGCTACTAAGTACTAAGCTTGAAGTAAATGAGACGAAATTTTAAAATTTTTCCGCCATTTTGGAACCGTAATTTTGAATTTAGAAACCTAACTGCAGGTTCGTAATCAGCGACCCCAAGAACAAAAGAAACCGCTTTTTCTTGATGATTTAATCCAGAAATGTAGCATTTCTTACAGACTAAAAAGAAAAATAAATAGTTACTACTTACAAACTAATTGACTAAAAAATTTAATAGCATTTTGGAGTTGTGCTTCGTTGAAGAAAGAACCAGATCAGTAAGATTTGGAAGCGAATTAAATTCTTTCAGAGTTCTAGAAATCGGATCGTTAGAAGCGTAGTTAGTTCTAACCAGAGCTGTTAAATTTCCATAACGATTATTAATCATTAATTTTTTAGCATTTTTTTAATTTTAATGATTATTTTAATTTTCTTACATAACCCTGCAATTAATAATTAATTATAATTTAAAATTATCAAAAATAATCATGATTAATAATAATAATAATAATAATAATAATAATAATAATAATAATAATAATAATAATAATAATAATAATAATAATAATAATAATAATAATAATAA